>JAVHZZ010000002.1:18955893-19178393 GCA_036250195.1 Mixophyes australis | reverse complement strand
ATGCAAGGGGTGCAAATGAGTTTTCTGTTTTGTACATAAGTTAAATACTGACTGTTTTGTCATGTAGCACACAAATACTTGATAGCTTATTTGTACACTGAAACTTAAAGTTGATATTTGTGTGCTACATGAAAAAACAGTCAGTATTTAACTTATGTGCAAAACAGAATACTAATTTGTACCCCTTGCATTGTAACATGGTTTAGTCCAGGAGACTGAAATAAGAAGTTTCTCAAGTTAAGATCCTTAATGAATCAGGCCCTAGGTTCTTAAAAAAATCAGAAACAGTAATGCAAGTAATGCATTATTTTAGAGCAGATTAGTTCACTTATAATTAGTTACTCTCAATTCTATAGTTGATAAATATAAAGTGAACTAGTTTAATTGGCAATGATAGGCACTTAAACCTCAGCCCCAGTGAACGTGACTCTATCGGCTGCGGACACTCACTTGATATGGGTGTCGGTGAGCTGCTTCAGGATCTGACAGTAGATCTCGTCTTTCAGTGGTTCGGATCTTAAGGCACCTTCAAAGATTTGATCTGTCAGCTCGTTGACTGAACGCATACGTTTGGACGGGTAGTCTCCCATATACTTTAATATAGGTGCACAGGACGAGTCAAGGAATGTAACATGAAATACGATTGTGACAATCTTTATATTGTTAATAATCTCTGTTGCTTTTCAAAGCTGTTATTTCCCACAGGAAGCTCTCAGAAGATATTATCTGCGCTTTTACCCAGATCGATTGGGCAGTTCTTTCTTAAGAGCATTAGAATAATCCCTTTTTATTGGTACTCTGGTACTAAGCAAATAAATATATGCAGACAGACAGTAGTTACATACAAGATATATTCTAGAGCCTGCAATGATGTTTTACAAAGTTCAGTACTCCCCAACAAATACAATGCAAAAGCCATAGATCCATATCTTGCACTGATGAGCTTCAGTAAGATTGAAGGAGGATGGATTAATGGCTCTGTGTCTCTGTTAATAGCCATATACTATACATACATCGTTCACCGAGATTTTGAGTCCGTTTATAAAGTCTAATGAAATGATACAATGAGCTTTGGAACGATAATCGTTCATCATTGGAGTGTACACACTAATGCGATATCTGGCTGAACGGTTGTTTATCGTGTGATTGGCCTGATAATCGGGTGAAAAATATCAGTGGTAATCGTTTTTACGATTCCCACCATAACAACACCGAAAAGTCCTCCAATTAAAAGACAAATCTGTAAAAAAACAATGTCAAGACAAGCAGACTTACCTGTATTCTGAAGTTGCAGCTGTCCTACCTTTAAATTTAAAGCGGCAATCTTTGGTTAAGTGTTTCAACACTTAACCTGCGGAGTTTCACATTGCCACTTTAAATTAAAAGGAAAAGAAGTCGCACTGACGTTAAAAGCTCCTAACGGACACCTCAGTACTCGGACTCACTTGCGGTCAGTATCCTGCGCCAATCGGACACCTGCAACTTCGGTATACAGGTAAGCCTGCTTCTCTTGACATCGTTTTTTTACAGATTCGTTTTTTATTTGGAGGACTTCACGGTGTCGGAATATTCCGCACCGAAACCGTGTACCCTACCCGAAAAATATATAGTGTGTACTATGCTCAGGGTCGGATTAAGGGAATGGAGGCCCCTGGGCTAAGGGGGCCTCCATTCCCCCGTGAGGGCCCCCCCCCCCCCCCCCCGGCGGCACTTACCTCCTTCTCCTCCTTCCCCGGCGCGCTGTACACTTTTTACTGAGGAGAATACAGCGCGCCGGAGAAGGACCGCAGTGAAAGTGCTCAGCAGCACTGATCGGGCTGGGGGCGCCCCCGACCGATCAATACTGCTGCTGAGCACTTTCAAGGGCCCCCTGGATGCCATAGGCCCCTGGGCTGTAGCCCAGTTAGCCCTATGGTTAATCCGGCCCTGACTATGCTTCTCGTTTCCAATGACTTCTAGTTTAATCTTTTATTCTTTGGTGTTGTGGGATAATGTTGGTTTCTATACTCTAGATCTGAGCCTCAGATTGCCTTCTGGTATTAGTATCTTGTTACTGTATTAATACAATATATACAGAATCTAAAAAACGCAAATCGGTAACAGCTTGAAAAATCAAGAGCTGAAATCACTGCAAAAAACAAGAAGTTAAAAATCTGCTGCGAGAATCTAAATATTTATTTCAATATTCCAAACAGAGTTTTCATGATTCGGCAATGACAGTCCTTGCATGAGCAGAAACAACAAAATAAATATGACTTATCCACTGCAGTCTGTTGCTTATATATTAATATTTGCATCATTTTCCACTTTTATTAATTGTTTGTGTGCTTGTCACAGATAATTCCGTACCTCCCAACATTTAAAAGTGCTAAATCGGGACAAAATACACCCTGCCCCCAATCAACCCAACCACCGCCTACATTAGCTCAAGACCCGATAAGCTCTGCTTGGATCTTGGTCCGCAAATTGGGACAGTCTCGCCGAAAGCAGGAATATGTATGGGAGGTTTGTACTGTTGCTGCTAAACGGATATTAGTTGTCAATATTATCATCATCATCTATTTATATAGCGCCACTAATTTCACAGCGCTGTACAGAGAACTCATATCAGTCCCTGTCCCATTGAGGGTTACAGTCTAAATTCCCTAACACACACACACACAGACAGAGACAGACAGAGACACACAGACAAGGGTCAATTTGATAGCAGCCAATTAACCTACCAGTATGTTTTTGGAGTGTGGGAGAAAACCGGAGCACCTGGAGGAAACCCACACAAACACGGGGAGAACATACAAACTCCACACAGATAAGGCCATGGTCGGGAATTGAACTCATGACCCCAGTGCTGTAAGGCAGAAGTGCTAACCACTGAGCCACCGTGCTGCTCATCAGGTTGCACCTTATAATGGTTTTATTAGAAAAGATCAACTTTAAATTGTTCTATATAGAGACAGAATAGATGACATCAATTGGTGGCATTACTTAACATTAATTAGTAACTAATTTTACTTATCATAAATTAATAGCAATTATGAATATTAATTCCTATTAACAAGCTGGTTGGAAATGAGTTCCCTGATAAAGGATATCGATAAAGGCCATGCAGGCTTCCTGCGACAGCTCGTCACTTAGTAAAACCTTCTTGAGCAGAGCTTGTTTGATGGGCTCTCGAGTGTAGCTCCACATCTTGTCTTTCCCTCGGTTCTTTGTGATCATCACGCGGCTCAGAGTGTGCTTCGGAGGTGGTCTGCAGCATAGGGGGAAAAAAGACTTGAACCAAAGATCTTTCTAAGCTTATAAATATTTTATCATTTTATGACACGTACACAGTGTTTATCTTACTCATGTTTCTCAACCAAGGTATCTGAGAACCAGAGATGGAAATGATCTAAGATAATCTCTTCATCTTTCATTGTCAGAGGACAAAGCTCACAACTGAGAACATGAATCCGAGTTAGTTACAAACTTGTTTCCTACAACAACATCGTCTAACACAGATTCATAGTCTCAGTTACAAACTTGTTTCCTACAACAACATCGTCTAACACAGATTCATAGTCTCAGTTACAAACTTGTTTCCTACAACAACATCGTCTAACACAGATTCATAGTCTCAGTTACAAACTTGTTCCTACAACAACTGCAACATGAATCTGAGTTAGACAATGTGATAGGACACAAGCTTGTAACTGAGAACATGAATCTGAGTTAGTTACAAACTTGTGTCCTACAACATCAGCTAACTAAGATTCATCTCAGTTACAAGTGTGTGTCCTACAACATTCAATATCTTTGTAGTTGTTGTAGGACACAACATGAATCTGACTTGGACAATGTGACAGGAATGAAGCTTGTAACTGAGAACATGAATATGAGTTACATAAGCAGTGGCTTCTAGTCTGTAGAAACCCCCCCCCTGCGCTAACTAAGTGGCCACTGTCCTATACAGCAGCCGCAGCGCTGTCAAAGAAGCGTCCGCGACGGTGCTGTATTGTATACAGCAACGCCGCAGACGCTTCTTAGACAGCGCCACAGCTGCTGTATAGGACAGTGCTGGCGAAACTGAGCTGTTGCGCATGCGCGGGCGCATGCGCAGCAGCTCTCTCTCGTGGTTTTTTTTTGGGTTTTTTCCGGTCGGCGGGGAGAACCCCCCCCCCCCCAACAATCCTCCGTGCGCCCCTGATAAGATTGGACACGAACTCACAACTAAGAACATGAATCTGAGTTTTGCTGACCACAAACTGCACATTCTGTCACAGGTTATGATGGTTGAATTAGGCCACACATTGGTGTCCCAATTGGGCCTGATCAGATGGTTTGACACTCAATCCGAGAGGCTGTATGAGGGCAGAAGATGACAGCACACAGGTCAACTACAGCATTTTCCAATACACTAGATAATGATCTGATAGTTTTTGATATAATCATTATTAAAGATCGTGGCTGTTTTGTGGCGACACACACTGTAATATCAATGCAGGAAACAGATCTTGCCTGTACTTTCACAGCACAAGGTCAGCATTAAACTCCTTCATTGATCTAACTAAACAAAAACATTCCCTATCTCTAGCACAGTATGGCTCTGTATTGAAATCCACCATGTTCTAACCTGAAGTAGTCGTAGGAGAAGTCCTCCAGTGTGTACGGCTTCACCTTCTCCTCATGTTCAGATGTGGCCATCTGGACCGTTCGTACTACATCCTGTTTCTGGTCTGGCGTCATTGTAACTAACGCCTGGTGGGTGCCAAAGAGAAAACTTGTATGTAATGCAGTATTCACAGTGTGATTTAACTGTTCTCGTTGTATTCTTCTATCCATGAAAATAAACAACTCGGCCTAGATGATATAATCTGTTTATTTCACTTACTTACTATTACTTATTCTACCATTTTTAGATAGCGTCCTCTTGGTCTAGAATTTAACTTCAACTAGAATTCACTCCTTTCCGGAACTTTTATGTGTCTAGTATCTACAGTTTAGAGGAATTAAGAGGAAGGAATCATGACTGGAAACATTTATCTGAATCTTTCATGATTATTAAGACGCTGCTTCGTTTCTATAGCCCTTTAATGCATTCTATCCATTTTATCAATATCTTTCTGAAGGCGACATCGCTGAAACTTAATCTCCGGGTCATGTTTATGTGACAGGTCACTGAATGTTCTGAGCAATGCCAGCAACCACCTACATCTGTACGATGAGCGAGACGGTGAGAGAACTCGTCATGTGACAGGAAATTAAAGGTTTCCTTTTTTCACGGATTAATTAATTGGATGTGTGTCCCGCTTTTAAGAATACCTGTCAGTTGTTTTACTGTCAATGCAATTGTGTTTATCAGGGCCTACTTAATGAAATGGTGCAATGTGGTGTAATTTACAGCAACCGACAGGGGGCATATTACTCAACCCCTAGGCCCCGAAGCAGAATTTGAGGGGGGGGAGGGGTTACATTACAGAGGTCCACTGTGCTCTTCTGAGCATGCATGGAAGTCAGTACATGCACTTTGGTCAGCACATGCACAGTGAACCAACTTTTTGGGATTTCAGTTTTGGATCTGGCAGAACAAGTGTAGAGCGGAGGTCTCCATAGTGGATGGACCACCATCGCCCTATGCAGTGGTGATGGTATGGTGCACCGGGGCCCCGGTGATAATGGGGCCCGCTGCACAGAGAACTAGCGACCTGTGGGCCCTGGTTTCCTCCTTCCCACTTCCCTGCACCGGGGCCCACAGTTCACTAGTTCCGCCTCTGACCCTATCGCAACCATATGTTCTGCTCCAGCGGTAGAAACCAATAAGATTGTACTTGTCATTTTTCAAGCACAGTTAAGAAAATGACAGCAAACATCTGATTGGTTGCTCTGGGGTACAGCACATTCCTGGCTAGTACTATGTCCGGAAATAAGGAGCTATTTTGTCAGTTAAATTATTATAACTAAGACTCATCAATTACAACACCCTACAGCCATTGAACCCAGGAACCTACCACAATCTCCATGGGAGGTTTTGTGACCGTCGGCATGACGTACACGATCTCCGTTGGGAAATCTCCTTTCTGTTTGCTCCTTTCATTGTACCCGTGAGCCCAGCCGGCGTTCATTATAGTTTCACCCGTGTCCTGGTCCAGAAGGATCAGGTCTCCTTTCAGAAAACTGAGGAATCCGGAATTCTCTCCAGCTGCATTAACAGAATTTAAGAACAATTGACTAATGTGAGAGATGACTTCATGTTAAGCCGAGCTTGGTGCTCTACGGCTCAATGCAAATTATAAACTAACATAATTTAACAATGACATTCTCACCTGATATCTTGCCGAGTTATATTGAGAATAAAATATCAACTCGATCAAACTGTACCTGTCACCTACACTCAGTGGAGGCGGACATTTGTGGACTGAGTTCATGAAGACGCAGCCAACCAGTTCACAAAAAAACGTTGCTCATTAATGCCGGTGATGTCATTTGTGAACAGAATTGCTGCGTAGGCAACAGGTGCTCTTTCATGCCATATTAGAGCTGCCCTGGTCAACTGTAAGTTCTGCTATTGTGAAGTGGAAACGTCAAGAAGCAACGACACCTCGCCTCTGAAGCGTTAGGCCAAACAACACACGCGAGTAGTGTGTATAACTTGTCTGTTCTTGATTGGAAGACTCTCTATAGAGTTGCATACCACCTCTGGAAGCAATGTCAGCGCCAGAACTCATTGTCAGAAGCTTCATGTATTGGGTTTCTGTGGACGAACAGCCACACACAAGCTTCAGATCACCATGCGCAATGTCAAGCATCGACTGGAGTGGTGTAAAGCACACCACCACTGGACTCTAGAGCAACGGAAATGTGTTCTCTGGAGTGATAAATCATGCTTCACCATCTGGCAGTATAATGGACGAATCTGGGAGTGGCTGATGCCAGGAGAACGCTTCCTAACCATATGCATACTACCAACTGCACAATTTGGTGAAGGAGTAATGGTCTGGGGAAGTTTTTCATGGTTTAACCTGGAACCCTTAGTTCCAGTGAAGAGAAATCTTAATGCTACAGCATACAATGACATACTAGGTAATTATGTGATTTCAACTTTGTTGCAACAGTTTGAAAAAGGCCCTTTCCTGTTTCAGGATGACAGTGCCCCCATGCAGGAAGCGAACCAGCCTATAAACGGTTAGGTGTGGAAGAACTTGACTTGCCTGTTCTCAACCCCATTGAACGCCTTTGGGATGAATTTGAATACCGACTGCAAGCCAGGCCTTATAGTCCAACATCAGTGCCCGGTCTCACTTATGCCCTTGAGGCTGAATGAATGTGAATCCCCAAACCCATGTAGCAAAATCTAGTGGAAAACCTTCCCAGAAGACTAGAGGCTGTTATAGCATCACAGGGGGACCAACTCCATATTATTGCTCATCGTTTTGGAATGAGATGTTCAACAAGTACATATGGATGTGATGTTTGGGTGTCCGTATAGGTTTGGCCATGCAGTGTACATGGACCACAGACTAGGCCAGTGGTTCCCGAACTGTTCGCCTAGACTCCCTGGGATGCCTTGGAGATCTCACAGGGGTGCCTCGGCCAGGGCCAGTGGTAAGCAAGGCTGGGGGACTACTTGGTAATTATTTTGGCTTTGGGGGCGCCTTGAAAAATTTTTGGAGACCCTAAGGGTGCCTTGAACTGAAAAAGTTTGGAATCCACTGGACTAGGCGATTCTTAGAACTTCCACTGTGGACATTCAGAGACCCTTTATATGGACTATTGTCACAAGGTGGATGAATGACGGTCGTTTCACCTACAGATGTGCTTCATCCCACAATCTTCCATGTTAATGATACAGATAGCACAATGCACAATTCACAATCAAAGGTCTTAAAACATGTTTGAAAGTACGTTTACAGCCACTGAAATATCAACAATAGATACAACAGTTTAGGGAGAGAAATCACAGGGGGGACACGTGAGGAAACCTGGGGAGCAGGGAAATAACTTGAAACTCATGAAGTTTAACTGGAGTCCGAGACCACCTTAGATAACGCTTGAAATCATATTTCTAGAATCAGAAGCCTTTAGCCAATCAGATCACTGCAAAGTCCTCGCTTTGGCTACAAGTTGTTCTAAACTGGGGATTTGATAGATGTGCAGTAGATGATGAGCTAAAGTGATGTCACCCTAGTTAATAAACCTCAAGACCTAGGACCTTCAGAAGACTTCTCAGCTCACATTTATAAACCCTTTGATCAAGGCATTTAGAAACCCTTTACAAGGACCATATTGAATACATTCATCCAGGGCATTTAGTTCACCAGACTAACAGGCTAATAAAGTATTTGAAAATATGACTGTGTTCAGAACCAGCCTTACCGGGATTGGAGTTGTCTTGAAGAGCCACCACATACTTGGACCTTTTTCTCAGTCCTTCCAGGAACGTCACCACCAGGTCTCGGATGTCCTCGGCATTGTTGGAGGTGAATGTGTACTCGTCTCCTTTAATGGTGGCCAGGGTAAAGCTCTGTCCCTGCAACTTACCACCTCTACAGAGGGCAGCATGGAACAGAGGGCAATGAGAGGAGATAAAGGGAGCACATTAGACATAGAGGGCCTGATTCATTAAGGAATATAAGTCCATTTACATGGCATATGTTGCATAGTTTTGCTCTGCACACTTGTGAAACAGATTTGCAAAAAAGAACGCAATTCATGCTTGCTGGTAAATGACACATACAATTGCTTGGGATGTACAATAAGGGCGTGCCAAGGCTAAGCACACACAGCAACGTCCAATACCTATAATGTATTAGCCTGGCATGGAAGGTGAGGGGGGGCCAAGAGCGTATTAGCCCAGGACGTCTGGAACACTTCATCAGACCCTGAACGGAACCCTCGCTACTTATTGCAGAATCTGTTACCTCTCGCACAGTACAGAGAACCAGACTTATCACGTTCCTCTCCCGCTGTATCCTAGTTACCTGCTGCTGGACACAGCCATGATCTCTGGGAAGGACAGCTCGAGGAGAACCTGCTCCTGTTCATCCACAAAGTAGACCCCAGTCCAGTTTACAGCCACAATCACGTCGTTCTTGGGCAGACTTGGTCCTGAGTCAGGTAGAAGGTAGAGATGTTGTATTTATTCACTAATAGATTACAGCATTGCATATTATGCTTGTTAACATAGAAACGTAGAATTTGACGGCAGATAAGAACCCCATGGCCCATCTTGTCTGTCTGTTTTTTAACCTATGGTAACCTCAAACTCTATTTGATCCCTTATTTTTTGTAAGGATATCCTTATGTCTATCCCAAGCATGTTTAAATTGCTCTATTGTATTATCCTCTACCACCTCTGATGGGAGGCTATTCTACTTATCCACTACTCTTTCTGTGAAGTAGTTTTCCTCACATTTCCTCTGAACCTACTTCCCCCCAGTGTCAGTGCATGTCCTCGTGTTCTAATACTTCTCTTCCCCCCAGTCTCAGTACATGTCCTCATGTTCTAATACTTCTCTTCCCCCCAGTGTCAGTACATGTCCTCGTGTTCTAATACTTCTCTTCCCTCCAGTATCAGTGCATGTCCTCGTGTTCTAATACTTCTCTTCCCCCCAGTGTCAGTACATGTCCTCGTGTTCTAATACTTCTCTTCCCTCCAGTATCAGTGCATGTCCTCGTGTTCTAATACTTCTCTTCCCCCCAGTGTCAGTGCATGTCCTCGTGTTCTAATACTTCTCTTCCCCCCAGTCTCAGTACATGTCCTCGTGTTCTAATACTTCTCTTCCCTCCAGTATCAGTGCATGTCCTCGTGTTCTAATACTTCTCTTCCCCCCAGTGTCAGTACATGTCCTCGTGTTCTAATACTTCTCTTCCCCCCAGTGTCAGTACATGTCCTCGTGTTCTAATACTTCTCTTCCCTCCAGTATCAGTGCATGTCCTCGTGTTCTAATACTTCTCTTCCCTCCAGTATCAGTACATGTCCTCGTGTTCTAATACTTCTCTTCCCTCCAGTGTCAGTACATGTCCTCGTGTTCTAATACTTCTCTTCCCTCAGTATCAGTACATGTCCTCGTGTTCTAATACTTCTCTTCCCTCCAGTATCAGTGCATGTCCTCGTGTTCTAATACTTCTCTTCCCCCCCAGTGTCAGTACATGTCCTCATGTTCTAATACTTCTCTTCCCCCCAGTGTCAGTGCATGTCCTCGTGTTCTAATACTTCTCTTCCCCCAGTGTCAGTACATGTCCTCGTGTTCTAATACTTCTCTTCCCCCCCAGTGTCAGTACATGTCCTCGTGTTCTAATACTTCTCTTCCCTCCAGTATCAGTGCATGTCCTCGTGTTCTAATACTTCTCTTCCCCCCAGTGTCAGTGCATGTCCTCGTGTTCTAATACTTCTCTTCCCCCCAGTGTCAGTACATGTCCTCGTGTTCTAATTCTTCTCTTCCCCCCAGTGTCAGTACATGTCCTCGTGTTCTAATACGTCTCTTCCCTCCAGTGTCAGTACATGTCCTCGTGTTCTAATACTTCTCTTCCCTCCCAGTGTCAGTGCATGTCCTCGTGTTCTAATACGTCTCTTCCCTCCAGTGTCAGTACATGTCCTCGTGTTCTAATACTTCTCTTCCCTCCCAGTGTCAGTGCATGTCCTCGTGTTCTAATACTTCTCTTCCCCCCAGTGTCAGTACATGTCCTCGTGTTCTAATACGTCTCTTCCCTCCAGTGTCAGTACATGTCCTCGTGTTCTAATACTTCTCTTCCCCCCAGTGTCAGTACATGTCCCCGTGTTCTAATACTTCTCTTCCCTCCAGTATCAGTACATGTCCTCGTGTTCTAATACTTCTCTTCCCCCCAGTGTCAGTACATGTCCTCGTGTTCTAATACTTCTCTGCCCCCAGTGTCAGTACATGTCCTCGTGTTCTAATACTTCTCTTCCCTCCAGTATCAGTACATGTCCTCATGTTCTAATACTTCTCTTCCCCCCAGTGTCAGTACATGTCCCCGTGTTCTAATACTTTTCTTCCCTCCAGTGTCAGTGCATGTCCTCGTGTTCTAATACTTCTCTTCCCTCCAGTGTCAGTACATGTCCTCGTGTTCTAATACTTCTCTTCCCCCCAGTGTCAGTACATGTCCTCATGTTCTAATACGTCTCTTCCCTCCAGTGTCAGTACATGTCCTCATGTTCTAATACTTCTCTTCCCCCCAGTGTCAGTACATGTCCTCGTGTTCTAATACTTCTCTTCCCTCCAGTATCAGTACATGTCCTCATGTTCTAATACTTCTCTTCCCCCCAGTGTCAGTACATGTCCCCGTGTTCTAATACTTTTCTTCCCTCCAGTGTCAGTACATGTCCTCGTGTTCTAATACTTCTCTTCCCTCCAGTATCAGTACATGTCCTCGTGTTCTAATACTTCTCTTCCCCCCAGTGTCAGTACATGTCCTCATGTTCTAATACTTCTCTTCCCCCCAGTGTCAGTACATGTCCTCATGTTCTAATACTTCTCTTCCCCCCAGTGTCAGTACATGTCCTCGTGTTCTAATACTTCTCTTCCCTCCAGTATCAGTGCATGTCCTCGTGTTCTAATACTTCTCTTCCCTCCAGTGTCAGTACATGTCCTCGTGTTCTAATACTTCTCTTCCCTCCAGTATCAGTACATGTCCTCGTGTTCTAATACTTCTCTTCCCCCCAGTGTCAGTACATGTCCTCGTGTTCTAATACGTCTCTTCCCTCCAGTGTCAGTACATGTCCTCATGTTCTAATACTTCTCTTCCCCCCAGTGTCAGTACATGTCCTCGTGTTCTAATACTTCTCTTCCCTCCAGTATCAGTGCATGTCCTCGTGTTCTAATACTTCTCTTCCCTCCAGTGTCAGTACATGTCCTCGTGTTCTAATACTTCTCTTCCCTCCAGTATCAGTGCATGTCCTCGTGTTCTAATACTTCTCTTCCCCCAGTGTCAGTACATGTCCTCGTGTTCTAATACTTCTCTTCCCCCCAGTGTCAGTACATGTCCTCGTGTTCTAATACTTCTCTTCTTTTGTAGAATGTTTCCCTCCTGCACCTTGGTATAACACTTGATATATATGAAAGTTTCTATCATGTCTCCCCTTTCCCTTCTTTTCTCCAAAATATTAAGATATTTTGGGGTAAGTTATGTGCTGTAGGCCATGCACCATTTTAGTTGCCCTTCTTTGTACAGTCTCTAATATATTTATATCCTTCTGGAGATATGGCCTCCAGAACTGAACACAGTATTATAGATACCAATGACCTATACAGTGGCATTATTACTAGAGATGGGCGGGTCCGGTTCTCCGAGAACCGAACCCACCCGAACTTTGGGTATCCGAGTACCGAGCTGAGCAGCTCGGTACTCTCCCGCCCATTCCGAATCCAAATCGAGGCCGAACGTCATTGTGACGTTGTCGGATCTCGGGACTCGGTTCTCGCGATACTTCAACTTTATAAATACACGCCTCCACAGCAATCCATCGCCATTTGACAGAGGGAGAGAGCAGGGTGTAGTCATAGGCTAATTAGAGCAGGGACAGAGAATACAATATTGTTCTTGCAATTGCTCTAACCAAAATCGCTAGTGCAGAGAGGAGGATAGAGGTTTATTATTTTTTCTTCATATTTGGCACTCCCCAGCGCTTTTGGGGTGTCCCCCATAATTGTGCATTAATATTTCTGGCTGTCAAAAGTCATATCTGTCAGCAGTATCTACTAAATAATTTGTAGCACACCTCAGTGCTTTTGGGGTGTCCTCCCTAATTGTGCATTAATATTTCTGGCTGTCAAAAGTCATATCTGTCAGCAGTATCTACTAAATAATTTTTAGCACTCCTCAGTGTTTTTGGGGTGTCCTCCCTAATTGTGCATTAATATTTCTGGCTGTCAAAAGTCATATCTGTCAGCAGTATCTACTAAATAATTTTTAGCACTCCTCAGTGTTTTTGGGGTGTCCTCCCTAATTGTGCATTAATATTTCTGGCTGTCAAAAGTCATATCTGTCAGCAGTATCTACTAAATAATTTTTAGCACTCCTCAGTGTTTTTGGGGTGTCCTCCCTAATTGTGCATTAATATTTCTGGCTGTCAAAAGTCATATCTGTCAGCAGTATCTACTAAATAATTTTTAGCACTCCTCAGTGTTTTTGGGGTGTCCTCCCTAATTGTGCATTAATATTTCTGGCTGTCAAAAGTCATATCTGTCAGCAGTATCTACTAAATAATTTTTAGCACTCCTCAGTGTTTTTGGGGTGTCCTCCCTAATTGTGCATTAATATTTCTGGCTGTCAAAAGTCATATCTGTCAGCAGTATCTACTAAATAATTTTTAGCACTCCTCAGTGTTTTTGGGGTGTCCTCCCTAATTGTGCATTAATATTTCTGGCTGTCAAAAGTCATATCTGTCAGCAGTATCTACTAAATAATTTTTAGCACTCCTCAGTGTTTTTGGGGTGTCCTCCCTAATTGTGCATTAATATTTCTGGCTGTCAAAAGTCATATCTGTCAGCAGTATCTACTAAATAATTTTTAGCACTCCTCAGTGTTTTTGGGGTGTCCTCCCTAATTGTGCATTAATATTTCTGGCTGTCAAAAGTCATATCTGTCAGCAGTATCTACTAAATAATTTTTAGCACTCCTCAGTGTTTTTGGGGTGTCCTCCCTAATTGTGCATTAATATTTCTGGCTGTCAAAAGTCATATCTGTCAGCAGTATCTACTAAATAATTTTTAGCACTCCTCAGTGTTTTTGGGGTGTCCTCCCTAATTGTGCATTAATATTTCTGGCTGTCAAAAGTCATATCTGTCAGCAGTATCTACTAAATAATTTTTAGCACTCCTCAGTGTTTTTGGGGTGTCCTCCCTAATTGTGCATTAATATTTCTGGCTGTCAAAAGTCATATCTGTCAGCAGTATCTACTAAATAATTTTTAGCACTCCTCAGTGTTTTTGGGGTGTCCTCCCTAATTGTGCATTAATATTTCTGGCTGTCAAAA
Organism: Mixophyes australis; assembly: GCA_036250195.1. Taxonomy (NCBI): domain Eukaryota; kingdom Metazoa; phylum Chordata; class Amphibia; order Anura; family Limnodynastidae; genus Mixophyes; species Mixophyes australis. Next base: position 19,164,421 of record JAVHZZ010000002.1, on the reverse strand, counting down.
GTCATATCTGTCAGCAGTATCTACTAAATAATTTTTAGCACTCCTCAGTGTTTTTGGGGTGTCCTCCCTAATTGTGCATTAATATTGCTGGCTGTCAAAAGTCATATCTGTCAGCAGTATCTACTAAATAATTTTTAGCACTCCTCAGTGTTTTTGGGGTGTCCTCCCTAATTGTGCATTAATATTTCTGGCTGTCAAAAGTCATATCTGTCAGCAGTATCTACTAAATAATTTTTAGCACTCCTCAGTGTTTTTGGGGTGTCCTCCCTAATTGTGCATTAATATTTCTGGCTGTCAAAAGTCATATCTGTCAGCAGTATCTACTAAATAATTTTTAGCACTCCTCAGTGTTTTTGGGGTGTCCTCCCTAATTGTGCATTAATATTTCTGGCTGTCAAAAGTCATATCTGTCAGCAGTATCTACTAAATAATTTTTAGCACTCCTCAGTGTTTTTGGGGTGTCCTCCCTAATTGTGCATTAATATTTCTGGCTGTCAAAAGTCATATCTGTCAGCAGTATCTACTAAATAATTTTTAGCACTCCTCAGTGTTTTTGGGGTGTCCTCCCTAATTGTGCATTAATATTTCTGGCTGTCAAAAGTCATATCTGTCAGCAGTATCTACTAAATAATTTTTAGCACTCCTCAGTGTTTTTGGGGTGTCCTCCCTAATTGTGCATTAATATTTCTGGCTGTCAAAAGTCATAACTGTCAGCAGAATCTACTAAATAATTTTTAGCACTCCCCAGTGGTTTGCGCTCAGAATGGATTCAAAGCAGTCCACATATGATCTAAATGAGCAACCAGGTTCTGTCACCAGTCCTGATGTTAGTGTTCCCAGTACGTCATCTGGCCAAGGCGATGTCAAACAACAGAGTGTTTTCAAATTAGTGCAAAAAACAAAAACCAAAAAAAAATTTACTGTATTGAAGCGAAAAAGAAGTGTAACTGAGCAAAAGTTAAGTGACGATAAAAAAAAAATTGCAAGCATGCCATTCTACACACGCAGTGGCAAAGAGAGAATGAGGCCTTCACCTTTGGCTATTAGTGGCAGATCCCAAAAAGTTACCCAGCCTACAATTGGTGCACAACTACTGTTACGCGTCAAAGCTGAGCTGCAAGATAACAGTGAGGCATTACAGGAGAATATTTGCTCTGATTCACAAATGACAACAATCCCTGTGGAGAGTCCATCCAACAGTGGGATGTCTAATCGTGAGCATTCTGCTGATGTGTGCCTTAATAGCCCGAGTGTAGCCGGTGATACCCAAATTGAGGATGCCACTTTGGAATTAGAAGAGGATGAGGGGGAGATTTGTGTAGGCGACGAGGGCGCTAATGAGGATGTTGATGAGGATGAGGTTGTTTGTGTAAGTCCTGCACCAGTGGCAGCAGTTCTGGCACGTGACAAGAAAAAGGCCATTGTCATGCCTGGGCATAAAACAAAAAAATCCACTTCTTATGTGTGGAATTATTTCTACCCAAATCCAGACAACAATTGTATAGCCATTTGTAGTGTATGTGAAGCCACAGTCAGTCGAGGGAGGGACCTTAACCATCTTGGAACCTCGTCTATGTTACGCCATTTAACGAGAGTTCATGGCAAAGTGTTGGGAAAAGCTGAAAGTTCTTCCCAAAAGAATACAAGCACTCCCTCATCAGCTAAGACCCTCCGCTCACCGACATACCGACGGCTACAAAATACACCCACCACACCATCCTCATCAATATCCTCAGTAGCGCTTGGAGTTAGCCCGGCATCCCACTTAAGGCTGGATGACTCCGGCACTATTATTGATTCCTCTGAAGAAAGCGTTAGTCCTGCTGCTGCTGTTGCTGCTGCTGGGGGTGAATCGTCATCCCAGAGGCAGGTTAATAAAATGAGCAGTCCTACATTTCAGCAATTAACTGTGAAACAATCATTTGCGAGGGGAAGCAAATATGACAGCAGTCACCCAGTCGCCAAGCGAATCACAGACGCCATGGCTGCAATGTTAGTGTTAGATCTGCGTCCAATCTCCACAATAAACGCAGCTGGTTTTTCACAGTTAATTGAGGTTTTGTGTCCGCGTTACAGAATTCCATCGCGACACCATTTCTCCCGTAAAGCTATTCCACAACTATACCAAAAAGTGTGTAAAAATGTAGAGATTGCGCTGAAAAATGCCATTCTGCCCACTGTTCACTTAACCACAGATATGTGGACAAGTGGAAGTGGCCAAACCAAAGACTATATGACTGTGACAGCCCACTGGGTTGGTCATTCACCTTCACCAGCAGGAACAGCAGCAGCATGTACACCACTACGTAACATTTGTCACAGGCAGGCCACTCTTTGTATCACCGGCTTCACTAACAGGCATACGGCTGACAATTTGTTACGCAAACTGAGAGATGTGATTGATGCATGGCTTATACCACTCGGACTCTCCCCAGGGTATGTCATTTCAGATAACGCCAACAATATAGTGCGAGCATTACAGCTGGGTGATTTCCAACATATTCCCTGTTTTGCTCACACCATCAACTTGGTGGTGCAGAGCTTCCTACGAAATAACCGTGAGGTGCAGGAGATGCTTTCGGTGGCCCGTAAAATTTCAGGCCATTTCAGGCATTCAGCCACAGCATGTAGGAGATTACAGCAGCTCCAAGAGCAGTTTAACTTGCCCTGCCACCAACTTAAGCAAGAGGTGGTAACTCGGTGGAATTCCACCCTGTACATGCTTCAGAGGATGGAGGAACAGCGCAAAGCCATCCAAGCATATTGCACAAGTCATGACATTGGGAAAGGAGGGGGGATGTATTTCACTCTTGCACAGTGGGGAATCCTTTCAGTGCTGTGCAAGGTGCTGAAACCATTTGAAGTTGTGACATGTGAGGTCAGTGCAGACTCTGCTAGTTTGAGCCAAGTCATTCCTTTAATTAGACTATTGGAAAAGCAGCTTGAGAAAATGAAGGAGGAGCTGAAAGCAAGCAATTCAGCAAAGTATGTTGGCCTTGTCGATCAAGTACTTAATTCGCTTCACAATGATCCTCGAGTTATTAAGATCTTGAACTCGGATCAGTACGTTTTGGCCACTGTGCTTGATCCAAGGTTTAAAACCTACATTGAGTCTTTACTTGTAAATGAGCGAGATGTGAACTTTTGCAAGGAGCTATTGCTCAGCAAGTTGGCCGCTGAACTGGGCCTCGGCTTGACGACGTGTCCTCCTTCACTTTCTCAAGCTGTTGCTCGTAAAAAATTAAATTTCCAAAAAAGAAGCAGGGAAGACACAGGGGGCAGACCAGAACAATTTAACATCTGGGCTGGTTTGAAGGATTTTTCAAAAAAATGTGTCACTTTGCCCATAACTCCATCCAATATGAGTATAAACATGCAAAGGATGGTGGAGGATTACTTTCAAGAGGTAGTTGATATGGAAATGTCAGACAGTCCCTTTCCTTACTGGGAAGAAAAGCAGGCCATTTGGAAACCCATGTACAAACTTGCTTTGCAATACCTAAGCTGCCCACCCTCCAGTGTGTACTCTGAACGAGTGTTCAGCACAGCAGGGAACTTAGTCAGTGATCGCCGTAGAAGGTTACTTCCCAAAAATGTGGAGAAAATGATGTTTATAAAAATGAACTACATCTTCCACGAGGAAGGCCTTCACCATCCAAGACATCCAAGCACTGACTGTTCTCTAATGGCGGATTCAAGCGGCGATGAATTGATAGTCTGTGATGATGACGTACACACTGATGAGGGTGAGGATTAAGCTGAAGATGATGCCGATAACATCTTTTTAAAACTTTCTATGTAAGTGTAGGGTGCAATCTACCCCCAAAGAGGAAAGGGACTTGTGGCATTTCCATATCACATACCATCTTGAAAGGCTGCTGTTAGGGCAATTTATCCTTAAGGGTAGGGTGTCATAGACAGAGTGACCCTAAACTGGCTTTGTCCATTTTTCATAATATTGTACAGTCTATAATGGCTGAATTTTTGGGTATTTTATACAAGTGGAGGGGGGCCTAGAGAGACAGAAACCAAACTGGCTTTTTCCATGTCAATTAATATTGTACAGTCTATAATGGCTGAATTTTTTGGTATTTTATACAAGTGGAGGGGGGCCTAGAGAGACAGAGTGACCCCAAACTGTCTTTCTCCATGTCAATTAATATTGTACAGTCTATAATGGCTGAATTTTTTAGTATTTTATACAAGTGGAGGGGGGCCTAGAGAGACAGAGTGACCCCAAACTGTCTTTCTCCATGTCAATTAATATTGTACAGTCTATAATGGCTGAATTTTTTGGTATTTTATACAAGTGGAGGGGGGCCTTGAGAGACAGAAACCAAACTGGCTTTCTCCATGTCAATTAATATTGTACAGTCTATAATGGCTGAATTTTTTGGTATTTTATACAAGTGGAGGGGGGCCTTGAGAGACAGAAACCAAACTGGCTTTTTCCATTTCTTTACATATTTAACTATAAGTGTAGGGTGTAATATACATTCAAAGACGATGGCTGCATTGCCAATATGCATAGATGGAGAGGAAGACAATCTGTTTTGTGTGTAGAATAGGCCTACCAACGAAGAATTAAACTGTTTTTTTGGATGATTTATTACCTCAACAATTAGATTACTTGTCTCTAAAACAGTTGGAGCACTAAATTGGGTTAATTTAGGCCCAAAAACATGGATTTTCCCAAAAAATAGCAAAACAAAACCAAACAAAACCAAAACCAAAACCAAAACACGCAATGGAGGTTTTGCAAAACCAAAACCAAAACCAAAACACGACGGTAATCCAGATCCAAAACCGAATCCAAAACCAAAACACGGGGGTCAGTGACCATCTCTAATTATTACTTATTGATTAATATATCTGTGACGAGCATGTCACGGTCATTGCATTGCAGCTACAAACAAACATTCTACCAATTAATAACGAAAGGGGATTATTGCAATAAAAATGCAGCCATTTTGTGGGCAGAGCCATCATTCAGTCTCGGGACTAGTGACATCACTGGAGCATAAGGCATGATGTCACTAGTTCCTAGAGAACGGATAGGCTGCCTTCTCACGATTATATTATCTTTGCTCACAAAATGCCTGCCTCGACAGTGTCAGAGTCCAAGAAAAGTCGGTAGAATGAACCAGAATCTAGAAATACATCTAGAAAATCTGTGAAATTGACGACGCTTTCACATACATATGACTTTACCTGAGAACTTGAAGGCCTCGTAAAATCTAGAGAACAACAAAGGCCACTTAAATCGAGCGAAATCCACCACGTTCTCCTTGATCTTCTGAGCGTCCGATCGCCTTAGGGCGTATATACCCTAGAGGGTTAAAAAAAACATATTTAAATTGCTCATTAAGATTCTTATATAGAGCTTTGAATCCTGAAATTACCTCATACAGTGATGTCTGGAACCATTACATAATCTGCATTCAAGGTACTGATCTCAGCAAAAATGGAGTCTGAGAAGAGCAGGGAACCAGGATGTAGAGACACCATATGGTTGCTACAGCCCAGCTTCACTAATCATTCCCGGCTCCATTGTCTCCTTATAACCTCTAGTTACCAAATCCTACACAGTAAAATATAGTAACGCCCCCAAAAAAGTAAAACCCCATTTTTACCCTAACGCCAGCTTCTCAGCCAAGAATACCTTCTTGTGAGCCGCAATTATTAACTGAGCCCACTTCTCCACGTTTTTGGAGGGGGTGATCTCTCGGTCCGGGACGTAGGAAGGTATAAGATTTAACAATCTTTCCATGATCAGCTCTGAACCATAATCCACGTAATACTGCTGTGACGCCAGCTCCGCTAGGTCTTCCTCCTGGGGGAAGAATAGAAATCCAGTGAATGAGTATAACGAGAGAGTGCAAATGGGATATAATTAGAGCTTAATTGCCTTACAGTGCTATTTAATGATTTGCATTTTCACAGAGTCATCAAAATTCCACAAATGGTGATTAACACGACCCACAACTCAACAAGCAGCACTGAAAATGTCATAGTGACAACATTTTGTTAAAGTAGTTTCCCACATGCAGGATATAAGCGCTGAGGATATTGAGGAAACTTAAGCAGCTCCTATACCTGTTGTTGCTGAATTGCGTTAGCTGCTAAGAGCAAAAGTGATCATGTCTGCACCTATCTTTCCTGTTACCTTATTAAACAAACCAGTATGCAGCCTGTATGATTTGATTGTCATGTCTAATTTCGCTGGACAACAGTCTGCCAGACACCGCTGGACTCTCTCGTTCCTGATTATGCAGGAGCCAGAGGAGAGTGATCTCTAGGGGTCAAGGGACCTCAGGTAAGTAACCGTTGGGGGCCAGGATTCACTTAGGATTTTCCATTCAAAGCAGAATTTGTAGTTTTGGTTGGAATTATCCTTAACCCTGCATAGAAAGTTAAGTAGCAATAATAAGGAGTAACTGAGATCTGAGGAAAGAGCCGGTCAATCACATGGTATAAAAGGATTCATATAATATGTTCTCCCAGGTAGCGTTTGGAAAATGCCCTTCAATGGTTTAGAGGTGTAGCCATATATTTAGGCAAAACCGTTTTAAGACTTAAGAGATATAAGAAAGGAAAATCGGGACAAACTAAGCTTCGCTCCTGTTTTGCCTGAAATTACCCCAAACTGACCACATCTACCAAGATCCACACAGACATGCTCAATTGAGTGTTTGAGTGACACACCCACTTAGTGAAGAGCTATTCCCCACTCAGGGTCCAAAAAATGTGGACTATTGGGAGGTAACTAGTAGGCCCTGATACTTTTTTTTTGAAAAACCGAGGGTTAGCTTGTAACCGTACATGACTATTTCATTTTCTATGTTTCTTTTAATACAGATAATGGTATTTCAGAGTTTCTTACATATTAAGAATTTGGGATGGTAAGATGATAGATATTTTACACACAGCTAGGACTTAGGCTTGTTTTAAGGCTTTACAAAGCTTAGGTTTCAGACTAAAACCTGGGGTAGGATCACTTTTGGACACTGCACCCTTACCAAACACTGCCCAATCTGTATAGGAACTACCCGTTAGCTGAAGCCTAGAGCACTAAGATCTAGTTCCCAGATCCAGGTAACAGGGTGTGATCCTGGGATGCCCCATGTTTGCTACATAGGAAGGGAGTAGGTATTAGTAAGGGGGTTGCCCAAAAGTTTACAATTCCTTTTGCCGCCATACAAGGGATATGTTTAAGACTATTAGGTTAAGCTTATTTATTGTTTAGTCTGATCCACATAACGATCACCTTGGTCAAAAAAATCTTGCTTGAAAAAGAGGTCTCCGATCCGATCTTTCATCCTTCTAGGACACCAGGGGGTAAATGTATCAAGCTGAGAGATTTCTGGCGGGTTTGAAAAGTGGAGATGTTGCCTATAGCAACCAATCAGATTCTAGCTAGCATGTTGTAGAATGTACTAAAGAAATGATAGCTAGAATCTGATTGGTTTTTTCAAACCTGCCGGAAAGCTTCATGTTGATACAATGTAAATGCTCCTTCAATAATTTAGTATAATTAGAGCACATAAGAAATGTATTAAGCTGTTCTCAGATTTCTTCTGTGCTGTAATATAATATAATTACCGCTCGTCTACGAGGGATGAGCGCTCACCTTGTCACATCTGTACTCCCCAAACTTCACCCCTCTGACAATCTGCTGATAGATGAGATTGGTGGCCACGTTGTCCTCGGTGGGATTGTGCCAGGGAGTGAAGATCTCTTTCCGGAAGAAGAGCCTCCAGGGGGCGTTCCTCTCCTGTGCCCCCTGCTCCTTGGCGTACTGCTCGCACTGAGACACCGCGTCCATCACATGGTCATTCCCGCTGCCCAGCGAGGACACCTGGCGGCAAGCGAATAAGACACACATGATAACAGATAACAGCAGCTAGGACATTTATCTAGTACGTACCCTATGTAAAGTAGAGTGATGACAACTTGAGATAGTTGAGTTCAATCAAATGAAAAAATAAAGTGATTATAGATATGAGGACTCATTTAGAGCTGCGTGTATCTTGTGTATCTACGCCTGTATATTGAACCTTAAATCTAGCGTATAGATGTATCCAGAGAAGGATGCGTTAATCATCACCATCACCAACTCCAACACCTGTCCCCAGTTTATGTTAGTGGATAACTTCAAGACTCAAAATAAGAGGCATGAATGGGGCATGCTTAATTTGCATCGGCAAAACCTTATTGTACTGGTCTTGCCCATTAACTAGAGATGCTCAGGCTCGGAAGACACACGAACTTAGGGGTCCTGAGTCGGCTCGCAAGCCGGATCGGCGCTGTCACGCGCCCTCAGAATCGAAAACGAGGCAAAACGTCATTGTGATGTCGTTGGATCTCGGATCTCTCGAGTTTTGGATTCCTTGTTAAACTTCAAAATCACGGGGGTGGCAGGGTGGGCGGACCTCCATTTTTCTTTTCTGCCACTGCTGTGTGCCAATGTGTCCTAGATGTGCTAGGAACTGCCGTGTGTTTGTGTCATTGCTCTGTCGCTTACCATCCAGCCAGGTCGCTGCAGTATTTGTCCGAAAGTATATGAAAATAATATTGTGATCTGTGAGGTGGTCAAAATTGACTGCAAATGACTTGAAATTAATGTTATTGAGGTTAATAATAATGTAGGAACAAAAAAAGAGGAAAATTATGTGATTTTAGCATATTTTTAATTCTAAAAAATCCAAAACCAAAACACACGAGGGTGGTTTTGCCGAAACCAAAACCAAAACAGGAAGCTAATCCCGATCCAAAACCAAAACCACTTCACTGGGGTCAGTGAGCATCTCTAGCGTTAACATACCTGTTCTGCCTCCTACAGTACAAGGGTCTGCATGTGCAAGATACACGCAACTCTAACTATGGACGCAAGTTGTCTGGCTGCGCAGCGAGACAGTTTAGCACCACGCTGTCATTTTACAATCAGGAAAATTTACTTATATGTAACTTTAAATCAGGCGCAAACCTCTTACAAGTCAGGGTGATAAAAATGAGGCTATGAGAGATACAAGAAACCATTCTCTATTAAATGTGATTATTATTTTTGTTAATAGTCACTGAATTAGTAGTATCGGTGACATTTTAGGCTAGCGTGATATTATCTGAAACCACTCTTTCTATAACATTCCTTTATACAACTCATTCTCTATATAGACCACAAATTTTGCTTTGTAAAGCGGTATATTCAGATATAAATGTGGACCTATCTTATGACAACATAATACCCAATGATATGTCATGGGTAGGTGAAACTAGTTTTTAGGGGCTGCTAAGCATGAAGTAGGTACGTAGGTTTTTAGTGGAAGTGATAGACAGAATAATACACTCCATGGACGGCATGGATGGTCCTCTGACCATCAAAAGACACCGCATGTTACCGTTGATCTCAGGCATCAGTTAAAACAAAACATTTAATAAAAGAAAAGACACCTATCTGCAATAACATATCGCAAGTTATTTTAATCAAGTGCTACAAGCGACAGCAAATAAAGCAGAAAGGATCTGGGGGCCGCAGGTGAAGGCTCGGAGGGCTGCATGCATCCCTGGGGCCGCCTGACGCCCATCACTGCTTTAAGAAATCACAGGAGGATTTATCTGCCACTTATCTTTTCTTTCCCCCAAAACACAGTGGTCCCTGGTGTCTTCTCTGTTACATTCACATACGTAATATGTTAGGCATGTCTCCCGTTGAGACTACTCCGCACCTTATCAAACAGCGCTATATATAACGAGAACCCAAATCTATCCTTCAGGCTGATCTTGTCGGCCAGCGAGTTGCAGAGCTCCTTGGCGGTGGTGGCCGAGTCAGTGAGGAGAGTCTTGGTCGTCCCGTCCATGAAGGTCACCGGGAGCATGATCGGCTTCTTGGATTTGGTGGCCTTGCGAGAAGACGGAGAAATATAACGCATGTATGTAAACAACTGAGTCTGTATAACACTGGCTGTAACAGGAAGTCTTAGACATCAGTTATGGAAATGAACCCAGTCTACCCCTGAAGATAATATCTCATTGCTGAGCTCTTACATAGGTGGATCACTCCATACCTTACAATATCATTGGGCTGCAAACATTTTTGCATGGAATGGACACACACAGTAGAGACTTACAGTATCAGGAGCCAAACATTAGCGCGTTCCACTTGCATACACAAAGTCAAGGCAGCCATTTTGTGGAATGAACCAACATTCTATGAACCAGTGACATCATGGAGACACAAGGCTCCCGGTTCCTAATAAACTGATACAATGAATCTCATGGCTTCACTAATGAATTGATCAGCTGTATTTTCATGAATATTGGCATAGTTGACAAAATGGCTGCCTTCATGTGATGGGTACAAAATGCTGCTGAATTCTTCAAAAAAAATTATTTACACAATAAGTAGGTTTCATTTTTATTTTATTGTATTACACATGTTTTCAGTAAATATATCTGGCTTATAAAAGCTTATTTCTCTGCTTAACTACCTTTATGTTTGGATATCGACCATGGACTTATCTATGAGGAGTTTGTATGTTCTCCTCATATTTGCGTGGGTTTCCTCCGGGTGCTCCGGTTTCCTCCCACGCTCCAAAAATATACTAGTAGGTTAATTGGTTGCTAACAAATTGACCCTAGTGTATGTGTGTGTATGTTAGGTAATTTGTAAGCCCCAATGGGGCAGGGACTTATGTGAGCGAGTTCTCTGTACAGCGCTGCGGAATTAGTGGCGCTATATAAATAAATGGTGAAGATGATGATGATGATAATCTGTTTGATCAACTGAGGTAACAAATATCATCCACAGACTAAACTCCGGGCCATACGGAATAATACAATACCTGCTTAACTTTATCAACAATAACACTTAAACAAACCATTACACATACATAACAATACCATTAAATATTCATCAAGATGATGCCTACAAGCCATATATAATCATTGGTTAAAATGATATATAGAATATCTGTTTGGCAAATTAACCATTATTTTATTGCTGAAAAAATTTACCTGAAGCTCCAGCCAACTGGGAGGCTGAGTCCTGGTGCCATTAGCAAACGTCCTTCTCAACCTCTCTTCACAGTAAGGGGCATATCCCGGAGGGCCCCCACTGATAAAGTTTCTCAAGTACTGAAAGCCAAATAAAGAAAGATAGATGTAGTACAAGATATAGTCATTACATACCAAGGTACAGTACAGTTTTTTTTATTGACATGAGCCTATCACCAAAGCACAGTTCAGGGAGCCATTTTGTGGAAGACCAAAGCTTGCAGCCTATCAAATTGCTCTGAGCTAGTGACATCACATATTTATGCCTATCACTAGTGAACTGATAGATAAATAATGGTCCATTTAACAAAAGTGATGCCTCCTCAGTGAGTAGACAGTGAGTACACTTTAAATTACATTTTTTAACCAATTTTCCATACTTCGTTTGTAGAATGTTTACACTGTGACATTGTTTTAATTGTAGTTTTATAATAGATTGTCTGTCTAAAAATGCAAATCTATCATATGGTATAAACTGACCTTGACAAACTTCTCAGAAGGGGCGAAGCATCCCACACAGAGAGACATGAGGATCCAGCCACGGGCATGACTGCTTTTCGAGGGGTTCTGGGTAAGCTGTTTGGAAATTTGGCAGTAGATTTCATCCCTGCAGAATCAAGTATAAAGGCTTACATACAATAATGTATATATACTGTAGGTATCAGACTGGGTCTTCAAGAGGACGTCAACTCGAGATGGGAAGTTAATATTTTAAAACCTGCTTGTTTCTGGCACAAGATATACACAGCAGTGTTTAAGGCTGTTGTCACACGAGCTATAAAATGCTAGAGTTTTGCAGCTAGAAAAATGCAGCATATTTAGCAGGAACCAGGAATCAATGACTAGTTTAATGACAGGGAAAAGCAGAAAATAAACGCTGCATGTATGGAAGCTACAATCGCTTGAAGTGATACTACCCTAAAGTCCTGCCCCAACATTGTACTGACGTTGTATAGCCGACAAATGTAATGCTGCTGAGAGATCAGAGCCTCTCTATCTGACATCACTCTGGAGTATGGAGGGAGAGGAGATGTGGCGCACAGAAGCCCAAAACTTCATAAATCCAAATCAAGGTTTTATATAAGAGGAGGCCCGGAACAAAGACCAATCGTGAGTCTCCCTATTGTCACAACTGTACATAACAGTTACCAGAGCCATATATACTGAGTAGAGGTACAGCTACTGTGCATTCAATTTAGCATACAGAACCATTGAAGCTGGATTGTGCATTGTATTCAATGTTCAAAAACTGGGCCATTCTGTTGGCTAGTTTACAAAGTCGAACAAATTATTTTGGCTGATATACAAAGCGGAGCTAGTTTTGCTGGCTAGTATACAAAGCCAGAGTGGTTTTTTTAGTTGGATAGCCCACCAAGCATAACACATTCTGTTGAATAGTATTTAAAGCAAAAGTTGGCCAATATGCTAATCATAGCCTATTCCATAAACCAGAATACGACACAGGGCCTGTTCTGGAGGCAAGTATACAATAAAGATCCAATTGTGGTGGCTAGTATACAATACAATCGTCCCCAGTCTGGTGGACAGTATGCAATACAGATCCCATTTTGGTGACAGGTATAGAAAGCACTCCTACTTCCATTCTGGTGTTGTTTTTATTTACGATAACCCTGCTTAAGCACTAATTATTGTGTCCTTAGAACAACAGCGGTCGTTCAGCTTTAAATTCTGATCCCATCTATGTCCTGAGGATGACACACAGAGAAACGCTGAGTAAAAACGGCCAGAGGTAACTGTTTACAAGTGCCTCTGTGGCGACCATCATTTATTAATACCAGTACGCTGACATCGATACCATCATCGCACAGGTGGCAGGCGGCCGTTGATTGACAGCACAGGTGGCCTGCGACAGCAGAAGTGCTGCTTAATTATTTATGGTTATGGACATTATAAATTTAAGAGACCCCGGTGCCCGCACCCTGGCTATTACATGGATTTGTTTGGGAGGTCAGCGAGAACTCAGCGTAGGCTAAAGGTTCTGACCGTAGCGCGGGTCTCAGGATGCCGTTCCCGATAATAAAGTGGAGTTTCTCCAGGTTTGACGTGGGACGATCTTCCAGCATACTGTTTCCCCGTAGGGTGGACTCTCCGTCGTGAAGTCTTTTAGTCACCTGTACAAATGGCAAGAAAGGATTGAGTGGAAATAATAATACATTTTAGAGCTGATACTGTCCCCCTATACATACTTTCAGATTCGCTTGTGATACCGGAGACATTGGGAGCTCAAGATGAATTTCCAAGGTCATCAATTGGTAACTTTTCTCAACTAAATTCATTCAATCACGTTTACTAATTTGTGACACTTTTTTTTTTGCTTTGAAGTAACTAGTTCTGGATAAAATAATGTTCAGATCCCTGGATACATTAAACATTAAAGTGATTGACAGCTTCAGGACATCCCTTAGTTTTTTACGTAGTGTATCTTTTATCTATGCATAAGATTATTTTTTGACTGTATATATACGTTTTGAAACATAAAAAGTGACAGATTAGATTTATACACCGACCTCCTCTGTTAACTTTGACTTCTTCTTCAAAGTGAGCGAAACCAGCTTGTGCCGGACACTGTTCTTCTTCTGGCTGTCAATCAGCCCACTCTACACAGGACAGAAAAGACGGAGGGGATTCAAAACGTGGGTCTTCTTGTTTCTCTATTGCAGAGAAAACGAGCATAAAACGAGCGCAATTGCGTTTTGTTTTTTAACCATAAATCGAGCATACACAAGTCCAACGAGGAGCAAATCTAAAGATACGTCTGTTGTTGAAGGTTTAGGTGCGCTCTGCTCTAACAGACAATACACTGCAGGATACGTCCAATACGTATCTGGGATATAAAGTTCTAGCAGAACGCACAGGAAAAATTCAATCAATTCCACCTGTTACTAATATAGTCATTAATGACAAAACATTTTTTTTTAAAAAAATTCATTTTTTTCTCCATAAAATACATTCATCAGGATGTTATTAATGTCTCCTGTACATAAAATACATTGTTACAGCTGCTCCTGATTGCAAACACATGTTTTAGCTGTATACACAGCCGTCATCACTAGTAGTCAGCACTTACACCCGACCCATGGGCAAACGCAGGATTTGTAGAGGGGGGTTTCCACACCACGCCGCCAGTGGGCGTGACCAGCATACATGGGGGCGTAGCTATAATATTAGACAGTGCTTGGCTGCTCTCCAACTCTTTCTATCCCCATAATATACATGGTCAATGCTGCGTGCACTACTGTTAGGTGCACACAGCTCTCCCTTTTCAAGCAGAGCCGTGGGAAGCGGGAACAGGGTCCAGCCACCTCAATTATACAGTGCCCCAGGCTTGGAGGGGGGTTTCCAGGCACTAGGAACCCACCTCCCCCCCCCCCCCCCCCCCTCTGTTTGCCTATGTGACCTGTAGCTGATGCAAGTGATATGACAGAAAATCATGTACCTTTGAAAATCCCAAAGCTTGAATCGGACGCTGCTGCGTGTGCTGAGCTTGGCTCTGTACATTGACTACATGCATACGCCCAGTCCCCTCCCTGTTCCGCCACTGAAATCATAGGCTGCCGGAAGTGTCTTTTGTGTTCGAAGTTGAATTGGATGTTGGCGAGTTCACTGGTGTATTGTCTGGTTCTGGGCAGGCGCAAACTACAGCATGCATCGGCACATACATGCCTTAATGATTCATTCCGTTTTTTTTGTCTATTGCAGGATCCCTATGCTTAAAATGTGTTATTTAGCAATGATCAAACCATATTCAAGATAATTCCATTAAATTGATTGCAGAGTTCTTATTTATGATAAACCATCAGCAGATATACAGTATAAAGAGGTGTTGTGTAAAATTCCTCAGGCTCCCTCAATAAATGATCCAGATTATTGGCAGAGAGTCAGGGCCAAGATTTATTAAGCTGCAGTTTTACCAAACCAGTTTTTATGCGACTTGATGTGCAGTTTCCAAACCGTGAAATGTATAAAAGGCAAAATCACATTTGAAATGACGCGGTTTAAAACCGCCATAGCTCAAACCGCGATGTCACATAAAAACGGTGCAATGTTTGAAGCGGCAGGTTGCCAGGCTGTGATTCCATACGCGCAGAGGTCAGCAGCGTCTTACCTCCCCTTCTCCCTGCAGTGCTTGGAGCTCTCTCTTATAGGTCTTCTTCCCCAGGGTCTCGTAGATCTTCGTCATTACCGGAATCTTCTCAGTGCCGTCACTCATGGCCGTGTGGTATTTTGGCTCTGGCAGGTCACCCATGAAACGGAGAATCGTAATCCAAACAGCGAGAGCAGCCTGAGGGGTCAGTTCATGAATATTAGCGGTTTGAAAATATACGTTTTTCTTGTTTTTATTTAAGATATGGAGCTGTGCGGTTAGTTACTCGATCACTTGAGTGTTTAGCGGGTGGTGATCACATTTACCTACATTCCCCACAAGCCAAGATAATATTGTCCCAAACATACTAAGACAGTTTATAATCACCAAAAAAAAACAACAAACAAACAAAAAAGTGGACTTATGAGTCCCAAGTGACAGAGCAGATTGAGTCTGTGTATTACTGTAACATTTTGATGTATTTTATAGACTGTACTAGAACACAGTTTGAAATATACCATAAATATCTGTCTATATTATATAAATGTTCAGAATACATCAAAAACACGTCTATTCAGTTTATGGGGTTTGGGAAAGGACACCTGGTGGTAAATGTATCAAGCTGAGAGTTTTCCGGCGGATTTGAAAAACCAATCAGATTCTAGCTATCATTTATTTAGTACATTCTACAAAATGATAACTAGAATCTGATTGGTTGCTATAGGCAACATCTCCACTTTTCAAACCCGCCGGTAAACTCTCAGTTTGATACATTTGCCCCCTGGTGTGCTCGATGCATAAAGTATCGTTGCATTGATACTAAGTCACGTCCCATATTGCGGTAAGTGTTCCAGTCTACTCTGCAAGTTGTTTATGGGGTTGTCGGGTGACCGACAATGTAATACATCTATATCCAGAGTGCACAGATTTTGAGTGAGCATCTATCAGGTCCTGTTCTATGTCAACTGTGGGCCAAAACCCATCTCAGGTCTTCCTACAAAAATAATAACAAACCCTCTTGGAGTGAACAAATATACATTTAGTCGGAAATCTTCCCAACTAAATGTTAATGAAGAAGGTCTATCATCCCCAATAACAACAGCAGCAAATTCTTGAAGCTATGGCAGCATTTGCCTTTCCAGTTTTTAATGCTCCATGTACGCAAATTGGTATAAATATGTTGACAGGATTTTTTTTATTTGGAATTCAGAGGAGTTCAATTTGAATAATACGGTGGAGAGTTTACACCATGACAGTTACATTAGATAAGAGTATGGAGAATGAAATTCAGACAGATCTTTTCATACTATATAATAGACCTACTTACCAGCTGGTCACCTTCATCTTCATGGTAGAGCAGGGGCTGCTTCAGGGGTCTCCGGATATAGGTGTTAGTGGTGGTCCCCTGGAAGTATGTGGCTGCAAACTTGGCAAATTTGTATTCTGAAAGGTCTTCTTCTTCCTCTTCTGGGAGCGGCGGAGTATCGTCCAGATCCTCCTCCTCCATTTGCCCCTGAGTTCGCTCCAGGTCCTGAACGATGAACATAACATGTTAGAGATGAATGAAACTAACGCGTTTCGATTCATAGATTGGTTGGGCAGTTTACTCCCACAATATTCACACCTTCTGTTTCTCAATATAAAACAATAACATGTGTCGTCCCAGCATTTAAAATAGTTCAAGCCTTGGGCCCTGTACTATATTTTGTGGTTGAGTCTCTACCATATCCGGATGTGCCCTCTTCCTCCCGACTAGCAGACTGATGTTAGTCCTTAAAGCCATCTGTATGGCATTCTCAACGGCTACAAAAGCCTTACGCAAATATCATATAGTACCTCAAAGCCCGTCGGTGCCTGTCCCTCCTGCCCTGGCAGTGACGCTGTGTTTCCGAGGAAGCCAAACATTTTGTCCACCATGTCCGAGTCATTCACTGGTTCATTCCTGGCCTTTTCCATCTTGTCCAGCAGCTCCTTCTTCCTCCAAACTTCCTCCTTCTCCCTCACCTCCCTCTCTGCGTCTTCACGGGCGAGCTGGGCCAGGCGTTCCTAAAGGTGAGGATAAGAAATGACAATCTGACCCAGATAAAACCAACACGGCCTATCCCTTCTGAAGAACCCAACAGTGTTGAGTCTACGAGAGCAAAGTCAGGAGACTGTCATAAAGCTGTGATCAAAGTCCTATTCCCTCCCGCAACCTAAGGTCTCATTGCACTGGGATAATAATCCGATTTGTTAACTCCTCCATTGTACATGGACGCTGATCTGCACTATTTTGGTAAGATTTTCCATCAGCTAACCTTTTTAATTCCCATTTAGCTGAAGAAAACCAACCAAAACTGGACAGTACTGGTCGATGTACAAAGGAAGCCAATGTAACGAATCAGACATTATTGGAGGTCAAAAGTCGTCTGCATGGGGGCAAACACTTTACCTGGTGCTTCTTCTCTGCTTCCTGCTTGGCCTTCTTAGCACTCATCTCTTTCTTAAACCGCTGTTCTTCAGCAAGACGCATCTTCTCCGCCTCCAGACGCCGGTGATACTGATAGAGAGAGATGAAAATGTGAAACCGCCTCTGTGTTATACAAATTACGGACTATGTCTCTCCCGAGCCATGAATTTCCTACAATAAACTATTTTTGTTTCAAAATATCTCTGAATTCCATACACCCAAAATCCGTCAGAACGATTACATAAGTGGTACACTACAATAAAACTGCTTTGATCGTTTCAATGTCTTATTAACTCTGGCAAATGCAGGGTATTCAGTTCAGATGTCTCATTGGATATCATTTCTTGATAGACATACCAATGTGCAGAGATTTGAAAATAACACCCAACATCTTAAGAGTAAAATCTTAGGGTAGCGGAAATCAGAGCCCAGGGTAACCTTTTCTCCTCACTCCTGCTTAGACTGGTCAGTTACATGCTCGGCCTACCCCTGACCTGAAAGCTCTCGTACCTCTCCTTTAAGGCGCTTGTACAGTCGCCGTGCGATCATCCCCCTGGAATAGGCCTGAATGGTGTACACCGCCCATAGTCGATGCCTGAAAGCTTTTCGGACCAGATAACCTCGGCATTGCGCCTGGAAATGGCTGATACGTTTGCGAGCAATATGGTACTGCTGGTGAAGTTTACGGGAGCGGTACAGAGCCTGAAGTCGTAGAAAACCGATCCTCATCTGGTAAAAGAAAACACGAGGGATGCTGAGAGCGCCATAGCAAAATTTTATAGAAACTGGTGTACCCGTCGTCTACACACAGCGGAGGCAGCCATTTAACCAATTCACTATTTCACTTTAACACTTTAAGGTTATTCTAGATACTTTTTTTTATAAGTATATACTTAAAATTCACCTGCTCACCATCTAATAATTCAGATTTCTACTTTTATTTTTTATAAATTGCCTTTTTTGAAAATATTATATCTGGGGCCAGATTTACTAAGCTGCGGGTTTGAAAAAGTGGGGATGTTGCCTATAGCAACCAATCAGATTCTAGCTTTCATTTATTAAGTACCTTCTACAAAATGATAGCTAGAATCTGATTGGTTGCTATTGGCAACATCCCCACTTTTGCAAACCAGCAGCTTAGTAAATCTAGCCCTAGGTCTCTAATATCTTGTTAGCAAAGGGTTGCTGGGATGCTTGCTTTCCGACAAAGTTATGCATAAACCTGCAAACAATTACATTTATGGAGTGTAAATCCATCTTAAAGACAGCAGGTGTCACCGTTGCTACTGCCAAAAAGCTTTGAGCTTTTGAGTAACTGAAAGCATGGAGAGATATAGCAACACTGTCATGGACACACTAATGAAAGATTCTAACCAACACTTTGCAGTTGGGCATCATAAGAAAATGAATAATTTAACCAAATTTTTGCTTTATTTGTATAATCAAAAAAAAAAAAAACTTAAATAAACTAGTTTTATATTATGTGTATTTATTTGCACAAAGCAGGCAATCAGTCTTACCACGGTGTAGTTTCTCCTGCAGTTATGTCCTCTCCAGTATCTCTGGATCAGTAGAACAGATTTTCGGACTTTTAAGAAATTGGACCTAAGTCAATAGAAGTAATTGGATGACAAATGTGTATTTTTATTCATTTTGGTAGAATAACACATAAGAAATTGTTACTTCCTACCTGGAAATAACAGCAACACAATAAAAGCACAATATGATCTCAGGCATTGTCATCCAGTTTGTGTTTGGTTTAGGAAGCATACATTTTTGACAGGAGGGAAAACTCGCTACTTAATTTAAGTTGTGACTGCACAGAAAGTCAGTGGAAAATAACTGTGGACCAATATCAGACACTAATGCTAAAATGGTTTATATTCTATAGCTGAAAAACTATGGATTTCAACCCTGGAGGTAGATATACTAACCATTAATGGAATAAATGTACACTTCCCTAATACAAATTTTTGCTGTAGTTTGAGTAAAGCTGGGTACACACCTATGCAATTATCGTGCAGAACACACAATTCACGACTGTTTGGAAGAGTGTGAACGCTCCCGCAAATCATGCTTTGTCATACCGAATCTGGTAATTTGGTTTTATACCTTCCTAAAAATCACGATCACCAATGGAACGACGTCGGGCAAATGTGGAAGTGCGTTCGTCCTCACGACCGTCTGTCCAACACTTCTGCCGATAGATCCTTTGTATATCTGTAGATTGTGTCCCTATCTTTACAGCAGATGTTTATGATAGATGCAGATCACAGATCTGAAGGTAAATGGTGTAGGTGTGTACACATGAATCAGCTGCTCATCGGGACTTTCAGTTGTTGGTAAAATAGTTACAGAAAGCTCATCTGTAGTAAGATTGCAAAGGTGTGTACCCAGCTGAAGGGGTAGAACAGGCACCATGTGACTTACTGCCTCACGTAGAATGGTTAGGCCTATCCTTAGGTGTCTATACCACTTTTGCTGAACTCTGAGCCCTGTCTCCCACCAGGACATGTCTCCCCTTCCCAGGACCTCCACTCCTTATATAGTCAATGAAGGAAGAAGTTTGCATTGATAACTTATCACTCTCTTCGTCCATCTCTTTGGTGACGCTAGTGGGGAGTGCGCCGGTGTCAGAGCATGAGAGAGAAGCATCTCACTTCTTTACACCACCTCTACACCAGCCGGCAGACACTGCCGTACCCCTAATGCCATCAATGCAAGAGGAAAGGCTTGTTGTATCACTGTGCTCTTCCTCCTGCAGCGACCATATCAGGAGCAGAGGAATGGAATCACTGGGGAGGAAGAGAAGACATGGAGGGGACCCGGAGGTGAGGAGGGAACCTCGTCTCTGCTGTCCTCACATTTATGCAGCCTGAGATCAGTATCCGACATAGCTTTACCATAGGAAGACCGCTGTGTCCGGAAAACCTCCATTGTTTACCAATAACAATAATGACAACACCGTTAAGCTCACCTGTCTTTGAAGCCTCGCACCACTTTCTGGATGAGAATGACCTTGTCAGTAATGGCTTTATCTCTTTCAATTTCCAGCAGCATGTCATGGTGGTCCTGTAATACAAACAGGACGGTATCAGCACCCAGGATGGAGAACGTGACGGCTGATGGAGAAATGCTGGTTCTTTCCCTCACACCTGTTCTCTACAACCTTTACAGCAGGCTCAGGTAACCTGTCCCTCTCCGCATGTGTAGGGCCGACAAGAGACATAAGTTACCTGCCTCTCATTATTGAGTATTTCTGAACATTTTGGAGCGATTCTCTAAACAATTATTCTTAACAATCCTTAACATGAGTAACGGACACCTGTCATAACAAAGATACATTAATTTGCTGACACTCCCAGGCATCACATTGACACTTGCCAATATCTACAGTCTCAACTTTAGTTGCAAACTAAATGTTAGGTATAAAAATGTATACACAAATCTCACCAAGTTTGTCCTCAGTTTGTTGATTTTGGTATCAGATTGGAGCAGAATTTGCAACATTTTGCACATTCTAAGGGCAGTTTGGTTTCCTTTACATGAATTACATTAACTGCAGACATGGACAAAGTTATTATTCAGTGAAACAAGCTCCTTTCTGGTTAAGGCTAATTAATATGCATTAACTTACTCCCAGCATTGATGTAAAGCTATCTCTGCAGACAAAGCTGGGCGATATTCTTAGTATATAGAGGCGCTACAAAGGCAGCCGCTAGCTGTGAACAAATACAGTTGTAGACTGAGCATGGCTGGTGTAGTCACATTGCTCCAACCATATCTGTGTACACGAAGAAGATCAAATGTAACTCTGATAGGCTAGGACATTGTTGTGCTGTGTGCGGACCCCTGAGCCTTTCCCTGTGGCCCCCAACTCCTCCCTGTTTTATTGTCATTTGTTTAATATGTAATTACAGATAGGTTCCTCTTTCTTTGATTGAATGGATTGGTTTATCTTATTAGTAAGATTAAGGGGTGGTGTACGGCTCTTTTGAAGATTAGAGTGTCACATCAGGGGGTAAATGTATCAAGCTGAGAGTTTTCCAGTGGGTTTGCAAAACCAATCAGATTCTAGCTATCATTTATTTAGTACATTCTACAAAATGACAGCTAGAATCTGATTGGTTGCTATAGGCAACATCTCCACTTTTCAAACCTGACGGAAAACTCTCAGCTTGATACATTTACCCCCCAGGTGTATTAGGTTGGCTATCACTGGGGTAGACAACCAGATAATTTGATGGCAAAATATACCCCCTTTGGAAGCTAAAATGCTGCCACATCTCCATATCTGTATTTTAGACTATTTGTCCTGTCTTACTAGTACACAAGCACAAGTTTGGCTGTGAGTTTGTCGGTAAACACAAGTATATCTTACTGGGTAAAACCTTCATTGTCTTTACAGCAAGGACAATATATTTGGGTCATTACACGTACTGGGAGTTTAACCTCTGACTATTTTGCTGCTATCTGTGTTTATTAGTCTAAGATATTCATTGGGAGAGTACATGCAGTTGTACATTTCAATATCTATTCCATTTGATTTGATTAACCATTTGTTTTAAATAGTCTTATATGTTTTTACAAGTAATGCGATTGTAAAGGATGTGATTCTACAGAGTGCAACTTGGAAGAAAGGACGTTTTGCTATCTGATCCATCCCGAACCATTCCCTTCGATGCACTAACTACGTAATTATCAATATGAAACATGCACCTGAATTGTCTACAATTTCCTTATATCTTTAGAAGTTGCTGTATCTGATTGCTGAGTACAATATCATTATAGTGTTAGATTCCAAAGCCTCACATAGGTTTTCCTGCGCTGTACTTACAAGAACGATAGACGCTCCCCTTACGCAGGGGCGGAACTTTAGTGGTAGCAGGGAGGGTAAGTGCTACAAGGCCAGGCAGCGGAGGGGGCAGCCTCCGTAGCCCCTTGTCAAAGTCTGATGAAGGGGGATTAAGCCGTAATCTAAACCCTCTGAGAACTACCGTAGTTGCTCTCTGTCTGCTTCCCAATGGTGCCCTTAAAAGGTGAGCGAATCGAGTGGCGCAGAGGGTGTATAACCAAGCAAAAGGCAGAGCGGCCAGTGGAAGATTAGGTGATGATGTTGACTTTTAAATGCAATATACCGGTATATGTAAAGATACTATATATTTTGGCAGGCTATCGCTTGTTGCTTTGCTTCGTAGCTCCGATTGCTAACTTTTGCATCTTGAAACTTAACCGTAAACTCATAGTTTTGGTGGCAGGGCAGATTGGGAGGGGGGAGGTCGTTGGGTTCTCTTGCAAAGGTGATGGCCCCACCTCACCAATGGCACACTGCGTTATTACATTATATACATGGGAGTCCTTACAAAATTTTGCCATGAGACTCACTAAGGTCTAGTTATGCCCCTACCCTACATAGATAAGTGCAACATTTGCAGGTAGAAAATAAATGCCATTTATAAAAGCAGAAGACGTTCCCCATAATATCTGCATGTGCACAGTGTGCTGAGACCGACACAACCCGTCTCTATGACTGTGTTTATCCACATGTTGCTGTTATGGGATCGTCCTCTCTCTTTCCTGCTGGGGAACCTCCACTTCCTCCGACAGCTTCCTCTGGGAATGACAGCTGCAGGGTCCGATAAAAGACATTAGAGGGGTGTCGAAGCTGAATAGGATGTCATAAAAAGGTTTTCTATGAAGTTCATCGGGCCGGTCAGATGGGGAACGGGAAAGTGGTGCTAAAATTGAGTATTTCTAAGAAAGAATCCTTCAAATTGTCTTCCGGAGTGAAGTCAGATTGATGGAGAATTTATTTCTAGGTCAAAGTTTAATGTGTGAAACACGTTATCCAGTTCTCTGTCTATTCTGATGTTTTAGGCTACAAACTATAAATAAATGTGGATATAAGAAGAAGGAGAAGCTTGTGTGACTTTTGTAATGGAATTTACAATAATCCCATTTTCTCTATCCAGATTCACCTTTGTGTTTGGATTTAAAAGAATAGATACATTGCACTTAGAACTGCACCTGCATTTGCTCATAAAGCACAATTAGGTTCACAGCGCAAAAAAGCAGTGCGCCAAACCTCTGAGGCCACCCAATAGGGTTGGGTACTAAGTATCGGAGCTCATAACCCCAACACCGACTTGACAGACAAAATATGGCCGAACGTGACTTCATCGACATTAATAAAATGCAGACTGAATAATGACAAGAGAACTATTCGACTGTGTTCTCCAACATCCCGATCAGAAGTAATAACGGCACTGCGTTTTTACGTCATTGAAAATGGCAACCACCATATTAGAAGTTTTAAAACGGCAGTTCATGCTGATGATCCCTAACCCTATCCCGATGCCGATCCCTAACCGTAACCTTAACCTGATCCCTAACAGTAACATTTACCTTTCATGACAGCCGGCATTTCCACTTTAAAAGTGGCAATAAAGCAGTCGTCAGGGCCGGACTGGCCATCTGGCACTTCTGGCAAATGCCAGAAGGGCCGATGGCTAGATGGGCCGGCCGACACTTCTTGGATTCCTACACCTCTGCTGCGGGATGGACGAGGGCTCCTCTGCTCCCTCCCCCTTATCTTGTGCACTGTGCCCTGCAATGTTGACACAGTTTTTACAGTTTTTATTTTTTTTCTGACTAGGGAGGAGATCGCGGGGAAGGGGGGTGCCACGATTTTCGCGGGAGGGGGAGTGTGCGGATTTTTGCACGGGAATTGCGTGGGTGCCGTGATTTTCGCGGGGGTATGCGGATCTTTGCACAGGGATCGCGGGGGGTGCAGCGATTCTCGCGTGGGCGGGCCGGGTTTTTACCAGTGTGGGAGAGCCAGGGGGGGAGCGGGTGCTGGAAGAGGGTGAGAACCATGGAGGAAGGGGGTGCTGGAAGAGGGTGAGAGCCAGGGGGGAAGGAAGAGGGTGAGAACCATGGAGGAAGGGGGTGCTGGAAGAGGGTGAGAGCCAGGGGGGAAGGAAGAGGGTGAGAACCATGGAGGAAGGGGGTGCTGGAAGAGGGTGAGAGCCAGGGGGGAAAGAAGAGGGTGAGAACCATGGAGGAAGGGTGTGCTGGAAGAGGGTGAGAGCCAAAGGGGAAGGAAGTGGGTGAGAACCATGGAGGAAGGGTGTGCTGGAAGAGGGTGAGAGCCAGGGGGGAAGGAAAAGGGTGAGAACCATGGAGGAAGGGGATGCTGGAAGAGGGTGAGAACCACGGAGGAAGGGGGTGCAGGAATAGGGTGAGAGCCAGGGGGAAAAGGGGGGTGCTGGAAGAGGGGTAAGAGAGAGCCAGGGGGAAGGGGGTGCTGGAAGAGGGGTGAGAGCCAGGAGGGAAGGGGGTGCTGGAAGAGGGGTGAGAGAGAACCAGGGGGGAGGTGGTGCTGGAAGAGGTGTGAGAGCCAGGGGGAAAGGGAGTGTTGGAAGAGGGGTGAGAGCCAGGAGGGAAGGGAGTGCTGGAAGAGGGGTGAGAGAGCCAGGGGGGAAGGGGGTGCTGGAAGAGGGGTGAGAGCCAGGGGGGAAGTGGGTGCTGGAAGAGGGGTGAGAGAGGAAGGGGGTGCTGGAAGAGGGGTGAGAGAGCAAGGGGGGAAGGGGGTGCTGGAAGAGGGGTGAGAGAGCCAGGAGGGAAGGGGGTGCTGGAATAGGGGTGAGAGAGCCAGGAGGGAAGGGGGTGCTGGAATACGGGTGAGAGAGCCAGGGGGGAAGGGGGTGCAGGAAGAGGGGAGATAGCCCAGGGGGGAAGGGGGTGCAGGGAGTAAAGTGAGAGGGACAAAGGAGAAGATGGTGCAGGGGCATAGGTAAAAGAAAGTGTAAAGGGAGAGACATCTTAAGAATGGGAATGTGAGGGAAGCAGCCATCATAAAACACAAGTAGTAATGAAGAATGGGAATGCACAGAGGGGACAAGTGTTAAAATAAAATAAAAAAATCAAGCCTTCATACTCCATTCACTTATATTTTCCATACCCCCACTTCTAAATTTCCACTTTGACCACTGCCTTCGGTCCCTGCTCCCGATTGGCTGTGTGAGCTGACAGCTGCAGATCCCTCATTGCCCAGCGCGCCCAGAAGGAATACAGAACACAGGATGCCATAATCAGGTAAGTTCATATATTTTCTCATGTGCAATGTGTTTTTAACCATCCTTTGTTGAACTGGGGGCATTACTGTGTATCCAATGATGTTTAAAACACTATGCATTGCTCATTATTGCGCTGTAATTTTCTTACATATTTATCTGTACAGAGACTTTTAATTAAGAGGAAAAAACACTGCTTGTCATAAATTTTATCTGTGATTGTGTCAATATATCTATTTTTGTTTGCATTGTAAATGGTGTATTAAGCTGCTCCCTGGGGCACTACGGTGTGGCATAATATGAACTGGGGGCACTACGGTGTGGCATAATATGAACTTCTGCCAAAGGCAAGTCTCTCATTGTTGAATATGATGGGGGCCCAAAGAAGTTGCTGTACTGGGTCCCAAAATTCCTCTTGTCAGCCCTGCCTGTGAGTCAAGGGGATAGATGTCTCCAGGTAAATAATCTAAATGTTTCCTATCTAATCAAACTGATGGATCACATCCAATTATCTCTCACCCACCTCCTCTACCCCCCTTAATTAATATACTGTGTTATTTAAAATGAATAGAAAGGACGCATAACCCAGTTACTGTAGTATAAAAAAAATATTTTTCTCTGACATTTTTCTGTAGTTGGAAATTCTTTTAATGCGGCCGCGTGGGTTCAAATGATCATTCAATAGTTATGTTTTTTTTGATATATTTGTTTGACTTTTATTTCATGTGGAATGATTCATGAAAATTCTGCCATTACTATTTAATTGAGGGAAAAGGGTACCTGTTACCTATATGTGTGCAAGTATTCTGTTGTTGCTATTTTGTGGGAGATTTGAAAAAAGCAAAACATTGGTTTTCCTACAGTGGCGCCTGTATAATTGGTGGTATTGCTGTAGTATTGGGTGGCGTGCTGGTGGCAATGTTGTAGTGTGTTTGGGGCTTAGTATTGCTAATAAGTATGATAGGGTATTGCTGTAATGTGAGGATGATGTCGGTTGCTGTAATGTGGGGGGTGATGCCGGTTGCTGTAATGTGACGGATGATGCTGGGTTGCTGTAATATGGGGGTGATTCCGGTTGCTGTAATGTGGGTGGGTATCGATGTAGTAGGAGTGTGTGTGGGGTGTTATTTATTGCTGTAATTTGGGTACTAATAATGTATTGTCATGGTATTTATTGATGTAATATGGGTGCTAACAATATAATGTTGAGGGTCATTAGGAGAAATAAATATCCCCCCCCCCCCCCCACACACACACTCATACTACATCATGTTGTACTGCGCCAGCATCAGTGTGCAACAATATAGTGCATGGAGCCCACAAGAGGTGGGCCTGTGTGCTTTAAATGCCAGGGCTGGTTTTTAGTCCCAGTCCGGCCCTGGCGGTCGCCATTTTCAATGACGTAAAAATGCAGTGCCATTATTACTTCTGATTGGGATGTTGGAGAACACAGTCGGATAATTCTCTTGTCATTAAAGAGGTAAGTCTGGATTTTTTAAATGTTGGTGAAGTCACGTTCGGGCATATTTTGTCTATGAAGTCGGTGTTATCAGCACCGATAATATCATTACCACCCACCCAATAGGCTACCAGTTGACCCATTATTTTGCACCACCAATAAAGATATTATCTTGTTTTGAAAGAAGGTTGCTACCAGAGCCTGGACCCAGCATGAGTGCAGGTGATTGGTTAGTTCTACTCAGTATAGATCAGCACGTGATCTACAGGTCTGCCAAAACCTGTTCACGCTGTAAGTGCCAACGCAGCTAGCTTGTTATCGAACAGCAGCTCAGCCCAGAAGCTGCTAGGCAATCGGCTAAATCCACATATAGCGTAACGGACTCCATGGGGTAAATGTATTAAGCTGAGAGTTTTCCGGTGGGTTTGAAAAGTGGAGATGTTGCCTATAGCAACCAATCAGATTCTAGCTATCATTTTGCAGAATGTACTAAATAAATGATAGCTAGAATCTGATTGGCTTTTCAAACCCGCCGGAAAACTCTCAGCTTGATACATTTACCCCCATGGGCTACATTTACTAAACTGCGGTTTTGGAAAAGTGGAGATGTTGCCTATAGCAACCAATCAGATTCTAGCTTTCATTTATTTAGTGCATTCTACAAAATGACAGCTAGAATCTGATTGGTTGCTATAGGCAACATCTCCACTTTTTCAAACCCGCAGTTTAGTAAATATACCCCCATGACTTGTAGGCGTGATCTACAGCAGATGCTACAAGTAATTTATTATACTGCTGCCTGGGAGGGGGGATATAGTTAAAAAACAAAATAAAAAAAAGAAAACATTGGATAAAGGTAGATCCCCTTTGTGTGTATTCTATGGTTGACCAGTCCACATGTAATAACATTGTCTGATTCACTAGTACATGAAAAACTACCAACCTCCCGGCTCATGTTAACCCTTAATTCCCAATGTACTTTTTGATGAGAGCTAGAATCTGATTGGTTGCTATGGGCAACACCTCCGCTTTTCCTTTTTAGAAGCTTTAAATACATTTACCCCCAAGAGCCTGTTTGTACAGCACCGACGGCACTAAAATTGGAGATAACTTATCCATTTTAAATATATATTTTTAAATCCTCACACCTCCATAGATTGGGCCTTTGGGGTGGGTCCCTCCTCTTGGACTATTACTGTTTCTTATATTGAGCACTTACATACAGTACCGGCCACTGACGATCAGAAAGCGTTAGGTCTCTCTGGAGCAGTAGTGATTCTACGGAGGCTGCTGATTGGAGGGGTGAGCGCTGGGGTGGGATTGTCTAACGTGAGTGACAGAGGCTTTAATTAACTAAGAGCCCAGCTGTCAGTAATTGCTAGAACCCTGCGGGTTCCTGGGGGTCTCAGGGTAAAGACCACAACAGCACTCCCCCTGTAAGCAAGGGAGGGGATATTTAAAGTGGCAACCGCCTTTGAGGAGCAAACCCTGGTTTTGTGAAAAGTGTTCTGAAACACGGGGGATGGAACGGTATCTACAATAAAATAATGTGTTAAATGTTCAAATGTTATATAGTACAAAGTTTGCACAAAAAGTCATTTTATTTATCGGAATTGTGAGGTCTCAGAAGTTGATCACATCTCTAGTATATGAGACATGACAACAGTGTGCAGTTCTCTATCCCAACAATCAATACATAAACAAACCAACCATCAATTACCGCTTTATGGCATTCGGTACCTTTAAGAAGATCTTTGTTTTGCCGATCTGCCAATCGTCGTCCTTCCCCAGCACGCACTCCGCTATGCGCTGACACGTTCCGCGCAGGTCTCCCTGGAAACAAAATAAAAAGTGTCCAGAACATTTAAGGATACAGGATTGAGCCATAAACAGGTAACAATAGATGTCCTCTATTTATTTATAATGAAATTGGAGACCAATTATGAGCATGTTGTGTATCCAGCTACTTTGTTACCAGCTTTTAATTAAAATGTTACATTTCTTCTTTATTAGACATCTGGACTATAGAAGGAAACACAGTTTCGCAGTTTCAATCAGTTTATCGTATTGCGGACGTGTGTGGTTGTGTTTATGGCAGTAGGTAGGTAACTGCCCCCTGCCCCAATCTTGTGTATACAGATGATGGCTGTCATATACTGTACCCGTTATCAGTCCTGATTTTTCAGGACATTCACAATCCTTGGAGGATAAAATAAGTGTGATCTATTGGCAAAGGGTGTGGGTCTTGGCAGAAATGGGCGGGGTTTAGACAATTTTGGGTGTCGATGGCACGGGTTGGGGTGTGGCCTATTTTGTAACACATTTCCAATTGGAGATGTTGGCTGTCACATAGAGCTGGGCGGGGCTTTCATTGTTACTAAATAAGTATCTAAAACAGAGGACGATAATATTAAATTGCACCAACATAGCTGTGTGGCTGTTTGCAGACTATCAGTGGCCCAGAGCAACAGTCAATGGCATATTAAGGGGTTGAGTAGTAGAAGATACACTAAAGGCCAGCAGGTGGCGATGAGGAACCCTCCATTTCTAAGTGTATGCTGATTGCTGCAAGGTAGCTTATAGACCCTATGAAGGCAGGATTGATATATGCCCTACTAATGATTATATTATATGCAAGTAACTCATATATGCATATTGTAATTGACAACTGTAAGAATGGAACGGTGCCCAAATTCCATGTTTGTCCCTATAATATTTCCAAATAAAAAGGAATTTTTGGACATTTTTTTTCTAGGAATATTTGATGAATGATAAATCGATTATTATATGTTAGAAGCAGTTTACTCCTAGACCTGACTTGGTCTACTGTTGTAGATGTACAAGATGCAGCATGCTTAGTCTTGTAGTTCCACAGTGGTCTGAGAGCCACACTCTGTATATCTGTCTTAGATTATTAGCAGAATATATAATACCTGTTTATACGCAGGCTTCACTCCCGGCATTAACACTCGATATCGATCCACAAACTCCACAAACGTGTAACGTATGGGGTATCCTGCCCTGCGGATTCGGATGGTCTCCATCATACCCGAGTACCTCAGCTGGCGAATACACAGCTCCCTGTCAAACAGCTGTCAACCAAGGAAAGCATTGATATTATTAACTCAAAGCATCTGTCTTGTTTCAGCTGTTCTTGTAATAGAACCTCCTATATGAAGCGTGAAACATCTGAGGTGTAGTGCAAAGTCCTAGATTTACACCATAAGGCACATTTTAAGGGAGCATGATGGCTGTGTAGGCGGAGTGAGGGTTTGCCTTGCACCAGTGTACAGGAGCACGCAGAAACAAGATTTCTGGTAAGCAAAAGGGGTGGAGAGTACTCTTTTTAGGGGAGTTTATGTTGTTGAACTACAAGTAAATGCATGCCCAGCCAGATTCTGTTGGCTCTACAGCATAGGTGGGCCTTATGGCTCTCCATATGTTGTAGAACTACAACTTCCAGCATGCACTGCCAGCCTGCCAGGTTGTAATGAAGTGGGAGCAAACTGCTAGGAGGCCAAGTAAGTAAATATAGTTATAACAGGGTCAGGATATCTCTTGCATGAAGAGATGGATTTTGAGAGAGTACGTAAATGCTGTATGGGGGCGTAGCTATAATATTAGACAGTGCTTGGCTGCTCTTCAACTCTTCCTATCCCCATAATATACATGGGCAATGCTGCGTGCACTACTGTTAGGTGCAGCTCTCCTTTTTCAAGCAGAGCCGTGTGAAGCGGGGGCAGGGTCCAGCTACAGTGCCCCAGCCTTGGAGGGGGGGGGGGTTCCAGCCACTAGGGAAACCCCCACTCGGTTTGCCTATGCTACCAGTATGTTTTTTGGAGTGTGGGAGGAAACCGGAGCACCCGGAGGAAACCCACGCAGACACAGGGAGAACAAGCTCCACACAGATAAGACCATAGTCGGGAATTGAACTCATGACCCCAGTGCTGTAAGGCAAAAGTGCTAACCACTGAGCCACCGTGGGAAAGGTAACCTCCGAGGACAAGTGTAATCCCCACTAGTCACATATATTCTAAAGGAGAGAGTAACATACATGTTCTGTGCAGACACCCAAGGGGTTAACTGGTATAATGACTGTTTATTTAATACCGTGGTTAATAAGTCGCCTAGGACGACAGAACAGGATATCTTTTTTTATCCGGACCCACTACAGGCGCTACCAGTAAATCTGACCATTTCCACGGAGATAAGGAGACTTTCTGTATATAACATTTCCTCCGCTTGGAAACATTTTCTTCTTCATCAACAGTTTGTCAACAATGTTACAATTCTGTCCTGAAGACCTCACAGTTCTCAGCATAGATAGTGATTTCCTCCAGGGGGCCTTTAAACTGCTTCCTATTGCTATCAACACACTTTCATCCTCTAGCACCGCACACTATTGTTACATATTGTACAGTTACTGGTATACTGGAGATATAGAACAGGATATGTCATTCGCTCCTCTTTAGTCTTCTGTCACTTCGTCTCAATCTTCTTTGCTGCCAATTGGCAAAGAGTGGGGGCTGCAGAACGTCTGTAGCCCGACGTAGCTGTCAACAATCTACCACACTGAACCTTCTGTCCACACATTGGTGTAATGTTTTATTCTCTAGCCATGGGAACATTGTGCATAGCGCTGACCCAAAGATTGCAGTGTCAGTGTGCCATTGTTCTGGGACCCCAAGTGTCAGTGTGCCATTGTTCTGGGACCCCAAGTGTCAGTGTGCCATTGTTCTGGGACCCCAACTGTCAGTGTGCCATTGTTCTGGGACCCCAAGTGTCAGTGTGCCATTGTTCTGGGACCCCAAGTGTCAGTGTGCCATTGTTCTGGGACCCCAAGTGTCAGTGTGCCATTGTTCTGGGATCCCAAGTGTCAGTGTGTCATTGTTCTGGGACCCCAAGTGTCAGTGTGCCATTGTTCTGGGACCCCAAGTGTCAGTGTGCCATTGTTCTGGGACCCCAAGTGTCAGTGTGTCATTGTTCTGGGACCCCAAGTGTCAGTGTACCATTGTTCTGGGACCCCCAGTGTCAGTGTGTCATTGTTTTAGGACCCCAAGTGTCAGTGTGTCATTGTTCTGGGATCCCAAGTGTCAGTGTGCCATTGTTCTGGGACCCCAACTGTCAGTGTGCCATTGTTCTGGGACCCCAAGTGTCAGTGTGTCATTGTTCTGGGACCCCAACTGTCAGTGTGCCATTGTTCTGGGACCCCAAGTGTCAGTGTGTCATTGTTCTAGGACCCCAAGTGTCAGTGTGTCATTGTTTTAGGACCCCAAGTGTCAGTGTGTCATTGTTCTGGGACCCCAAGTGTCAGTGTGTCATTGTTCTGCGATTCCAAGTATCAGTGTGTCATTGTTCTGGGACCCCAAGTGTCAGTGTGCCATTGTTCTGCAATTCCAAGTATCAGTGTGTCATTGTTCTGGGACCCCAAGTGTCAGTGTGCCATTGTTCTAGGACCCCAAGTGTCAGTGTGTCATTGTTTTAGGACCCCAAGTGTCAGTGTGTCATTGTTCTGGGACCCCAAGTGTCAGTGTGTCATTGCTCTAGGACCCCAAGTGTCAGTGTGTCATTGTTTTAGGACCCCAAGTGTCAGTGTGTCATTGTTCTGCGATTCCAAGTATCAGTGTGTCATTGTTCTGGGACCCCAAGTGTCACTGTGCCATTGTTCTGCGATTCCAAGTATCAGTGTGTCATTGTTCTGGGACCCCAAGTGTCACTGTGTCATTGTTCTAGGACCCCAGTGTCAGTGTGTCATTGCTCTGGGACCCCAAGTGTCAGTATATCATTGTTCTAGGACCCCAGTGTCAGTGTGTCATTGTTCTGGGACCCCAGTGTCAGTGTGTCATTGCTCTGGGACCCCAAGTGTCAGTATATCATTGTTCTAGGACCCCAGTGTCAGTGTGTCATTGTTCTAGGACCCCAGTGTCAGTGTGTCATTGCTCTGGGATCCCAAGTGTCAGTATATCATTGTTCTAGGACCCCAGTGTCAGTGTGTCATTGTTCTGCGACCCCAAGTGTCAGTGTGCCATTGTTCTAGGACCCCAGTGTCAGTGTGTCATTGCTCTGGGACCCCATAAGTTGTAGTTCCTAATAGAATGTGCTGCATTTCTAAAAATCAACGTTTTGTTATTGCATGTGAGTATATAAGTAGCCAGCATTCAGCAGTGATGCCCCTGATCCACCCAGCTGCTACCATTGAATATGTAAAGTTTTGCACCCGTCCCACAGACGCTGCCACCATGACCCACTAATCCCCATTAAAAGTTGCAAAAAATACTTTTTAAAAAATGTGCATATAATGTATAATTATACTTTAGAATCTCTCACTGGCCAAAGATCTGCTAAATCCAGAAGTACGCAACCAGTGGCTCTTTAGTTGGCAAGCAACTGGGATCTGTAGTTCCACAGAGATTTACAAACCTCACGTTGTCCACCTCTTGTTTAACCCTTTCAATGCCAAGTATACCAGAGATGATCTGCCTATGACTGCACATACATGTATCATGCCAGTTACTGCGGACTCGAAGACCCCTCCCCCTCCTTACCAGCGGTTTCTTGTACTCATTGGGCTTGATGCAGCGGACGAAGAAGGGCTGACACACGCTTAGTGTTCTCATGAGCAGATCCAGAGAGCGCTTGAACTGACTGCTCAAGGTGGGCGAGCGCTTCCTGGTCTCGGCCCCCTAAAACAAAAAAAATACATTGGAGTTGGAAGCGAACAGATCAGTGTCAGGAAATGAAAGGATGATAAGAGAACTAGTGCCTCTTCCTCCCCTCTGATGACACTGGGAGGAAAACACTGGAGGGAGGCTGAGAGGTGCTAAACTGTAATACTGTATTAACCTCTGCACTGCCACTAACACAGAGATCACTGCTGGGGGGAGGCTGAGAGGTGCTAAACTGTAATACTGTATTAACCTCTGCACTGCCACTAACACAGGGATCACTGCTGGGGGGAGCCTGAGAGGTGCTAAACTGTAATACTGTATTAACCTCTGCACTGCCACTAACACAGGGATCACTGCTGGGGGGAGCCTGAGAGGTGCTAAACTGTAATACTGTATTAACCTCTGCACTGCCACTAACACAGGGATCACTGCTGGGGGGAGACTGAGAGGTGCTAAACTGTAATACTGTATTATCCTCTACACTGCCACTAACACAGAGATCACTGCTGGGGGGAGGCTGAGAGGTGCTAAACTGTAATACTGTATTAACCTCTGCACTGCCACTAACACAGAGATCACTGCTGGGGGGAGGCTGAGAGGTGCTAAACTGTAATACTGTATTAACCTCTGCACTGCCACTAACACAGAGATCACTGCTGGGGGGAGCCTGAGAGGTGCTAAACTGTAATACTGTATTAACCTCTGCACTGCCACTAACACAGGGATCACTGCTGGGGGGAGCCTGAGAGGTGCTAAACTGTAATACTGTATTATCCTCTACACTGCCACTAACACAGAGATCACTGCTGGGGGGAGGCTGAGAGGTGCTAAACTGTAATACTGTATTAACCTCTGCACTGCCACTAACACAGAGATCACTGCTGGGGGGAGCCTGAGAGGTGCTAAACTGTAATACTGTATTAACCTCTGCACTGCCACTAACACAGGGATCACTGCTGGGGGGAGCCTGAGAGATGCTAAACTGTAATACTGTATTAACCTCTGCACTGCCGCTAACACAGGGATCACTGCTGGGGGGAGCCTGAGAGGTGCTAAACTGTAATACTGTATTAACCTCTGCACTGCCATTATTGCAGGGAACTCACATCATCATCATCAACATGTATTTATATAGCGCCAGCAAATTGAATAGCGTTTCGTAGAAAGTGGCTGAGAGATTCTATACTACAATACTAAATTAACCTCTGCACTGCTGCTGACTTCTCACACATTGTATAACCTTTTATTGACAATTGTACACACTGCACCACAATCACACCACATGCAGAGTGATGACATGGCCTGGTTAGCACAGCGAGGGGCTCATAGTCTCCTTTTTACCGTGGTTACCAACAGGCAACACATTTTCTGACAGTAAAACAAATAGTGGTTAGTAAAAATCTAACATCCTACTTACATAAAAGGTACTACGCAGTACAAAGGCATTCCATTGATTGCAATTTCTGGGCCGATTTGTCTGCTAGATTTAAACTTTAATCTAATCAGTTGTTTTTTTTATGTATCTGTGTGCTATGGCATGCAGATTGTCAATATGGACCTATCCCTAATGTTATAATAGCCTTGCTGGTAATTTATTGCTAAGAACACAAATAAACAGACCACCACTGGAATTGTCAGGGTGATTACAGGGGCCAGGCAATAATTGTTGTCCAAAGTTTTAGAATGTTACCAAAGCAAACTTGAAAATATAAAAAAAAGTATGCAGTACCACTTGTGTCCACCAAGTGGTGATATAGAGCATGTCTATTCAAATATTACATTATTTTTAATTTTAGTTTGCAGACTTTGGGTAGAATTCAAATACACCTTACAGAACCCTAAATAATAATTAAGTTATGCAGACATCTAAAATATGACGACACCCAGAAAATTCCTATTAGGCCCTGTGATAAAAGGCTCTCACCCCAAACTCCCTCCCCACCTCCATTGCCCAAAGTCAAGAGCGAGATGACGACGTGGATGAGTGCTACAGGAACATCCATATCTATCTTATAGGGGCAGGAGCTGGTGTGTTTAGCCCAGGAGACGAGACCCAGGTCAGCAGCCTGTTAGGGACATTTTAAAGGAAAAAAAAATGCAAGTAACCCAACCCAGGGTAGCACACTATGGGACCGGCCCAGCCAGCCCCTATATAGGTGTGGATCTGTGTGTGTCACACAGACACGCCCGAATATATACTGAGTTCTCACAGACACACCCAGATCCACACTAAGGTCACACAGACACACCCAGATCCACACTAGGGTCACACAGACACACCTGATTCCACACTAAGGTCACACAGACACACCCAGATCCACACTAAGGTCACACAGACACACCCAGATCCACACTAAGGTCACAAAGACACACCCGGATTCACACTAAGTTCACACAGACACACCCGGATCCACACTAAGGTCACACAGACACACCCGGATCCACACTAAGGTCACACAGACACACCCGGATCCACACTAAGGTCACACAGACACTCCCGGATCCACACTAAGATCACACAGACACTCCCGGATCCACACTAAGGTCACACAGACACACCCGGATCCACACTAAGGTCACACAGACACTCCCGGATCCACACTAAGGTCACACAGACACTCCCGGATCCACACTAAGGTCACACAGACACTCCCGGATCCACACTAAGGTCACACAGACACACCCGGATCCACACTAAGGTCACACAGACACTCCCGGATCCACACTAAGGTCACACAGACACACCCGGATCCACACTAAGTTCACACAGACACACCCGGATCCACACTAAGATCACACAGACACACCCGGATCCACACTAAGGTCACACAGACACTCCCGGATCCACACTAAGGTCACACAGACACTCCCGGATCCACACTAAGATCACACGGACACACCCGGATCCACACTAAGGTCACACGGACACACCCGGATCCACACTAAGATCACACGGACACACCCGGATCCACACTAAGATCACACGGACACACCCGGATCCACACTAAGATCACACGGACACACCCTGATCCACACTAAGATCACACGGACACACCCAGATCCACACTAAGATCACACGGACACACCCGGATCCACACTAAGATCACACGGACACACCCGGATCCACACTAAGATCACACGGACACACCCGGATCCACACTAAGATCACACGGACACACCCGGATCCACACTAAGGTCACACAGACACACCTGATTCCACACTAAGGTCACACAGACACACCCAGATCCACACTAAGGTCACACGGACACACCCGGATCCACACTAAGTTCACACAGATACACCCGGATCCACACTAAGTTCACACAGACACACCCGGATCCACACTAAGGTCACACAGACACACCTGGATCCACACTAAGTTCACACAGACACACCCGGATCCACACTAAGGTCTCACAGACACACCCAGATCCACACTAAGGTCACACAGACACACCCAAATCCACACTAAGGTCACACAGACACACCCAGATCCACACTAAGGTCACACAGACACACCCAAATCCACACTAAGGTCACACAGACACACCCGGATCCACACTAAGGTCACACAGACACACCCAGATCCACACTAAGGTCAGACAGACACACCCGGATCCACACTAAGGTCTCACAGACACACCCAGATCCACACTAAGGTCACACAGACACACCCAAATCCACACTAAGGTCTCACAGACACACCCGGATCCACACTAAGTACACACAGACACACCCGGATCCACACTAAGTTCACACAGAGACACCCGGATCCACACTAAGTTCACACAGACACACCCGGATCCACACTAAGTTCACACAGACACACCAGGATCCACACTAAGGTCACACAGACACTCCCAGATCCACAATAAAGTCTCACAGACACACCCGGATCCACACTAAGGTCTCACAGACACACCAGGATCCACACTAAGGTCACACAGACACACCAGGATCCACACTAAGGTCACACATACACACCAGGATCCACACTAAGGTCACACAGAAACACCCGGATCCACACTAAGGTCACACAGACACACCCGGATCCACACTAAGGTCACACAGACACACCCGGATCCACACTAAGGTCACACAGACACACCAGGATCCACACTAAGGTCACACAGACACACCCGGATCCACACTAAGGTCACACAGACACACCCAGATCCACACTAAGGTCACACAGACACACCCGGATCCACACTATGGTCACACAGACACACCCGGATCCACACTAAGTTCACACAGACACACCCAGATCCACACTAAGGTCACACAGACACACCAGGATCCACTCTAGGTTCACACAGACACACCAGGATCCACACTAAGGTCACACAGACACACCTAGATCCACACTAAGTTCACACAGACACACCCGGATCCACACTAAGGTCACACAGACACACCATGATCCACACTAAGGTCACACAGACACACCCAGATCCACACTAAGGTCACACAGACACAATTAATTCACACATATTTTTGAGTCTGGCATTTTGTGTGAATTTAGTGTAGATCCTGGTTCTATCCTCCTCCATTCTATAAAGCTCTACAGCTCTATGGGAGCATTATGGTAGAGCTTGCATGATTCTACGGCTGTTGAGGGGATCCCTCCTATTTTATATAGAAGATGTGGGGGGCCACTAAAGAAGGAACTATCCTTTAATAAAATATACACTCTAACATTATTTCTAGTTTAAACCATAAGGGTAGAAATAACATGGACACTGCAGACAGCTACTTTCTATGGGGGCCTCTACCTCTAGTGAATGTGTCACACAGAAGTGTTCTCCATTGTCTGCAGAGCACCAGTTCCTCATCTGTATAGCTACAATTACTGGGCACCTTCAGACATAATGAAGATGACAATCTGTGAAGAACGATGACTTTAAGATTAGTTATAAACAATTTTTCGAACGTTTAGACACATTTTGTTCCCCGGTGAGTAATGGCTTAGCTCAGATTATTATCTGGGTAATTGAATGAGTGGGATGGTAATTAATAGGCTTGATATGAATTGGT
The DNA here is from genome assembly GCA_036250195.1 of Mixophyes australis. NCBI lineage: Eukaryota > Metazoa > Chordata > Amphibia > Anura > Limnodynastidae > Mixophyes > Mixophyes australis. Next base: position 19,125,575 of record JAVHZZ010000002.1, on the reverse strand, counting down.
GGATGATTGTATCAGAATTATGGTGTAACCGGAACTGATTTATAAGGCTGAAGACCATAAACTGGTATTATAGGTCATTATATATAAAGTGACCCTGCACTTCCTGCACTTATTACACCAGAAATTCAGCACTGGAATTAATCAGTAAGTGAAGGTGGAACCAGATAAGAGAGTGGCTTATCCAGTAAATATAAGAGTGAATAAGAAGGGTGTTATAAAGTGTGTGAACTAAATAGAACTTGGAATGGCCTATTCAGTAGCTGAAAGAGTAATTATTATTATTATTATTATTAATTTTTATTTATAGGGCGCCACTAGGTGTCCGTAGCGCCGTACAGGGACAAACAAAATTACAATACGAGGTGAGACAGCACAGTACAGTAAACAATAAGCACAGTAACTCGGTGAGCTCAAAGCACAGATAGGGGTGGGGTGGAGGGGAGAGGAGAAGGTCCGCATATGACGGAGCCCAAGAGGGAGGGCACGGATGACAGGGAAACCCCCAGAGGGGAGAGGAGGGTGCGAGAGAGGACGGGGGGGAAGAAGGTCCTCGAGGAGGAGAGCTAGGTAGCTGGAGAGCAGAGTTAAAAGTGGTGAAGATAGGAGGAGAGATGACCCTGCTCAAAGGAGCATACAATCTAAGGGGTGGGGTAGACAGACAGAGAGACATGGGGGAGAGAAGGAGAAACGGAGGATAAGGATAAGAGAAGGGGAATGAAGGGGAAGAGGCAGAAGAAAAGTTAGGAAGTTAAGTGGGAGACTGGAAGGCTTTTAAAAAAATGTGGGTTTTTAAAGCCCGTTTGAAACTGGACAGATATGGGGAAGTTCTGATAGAGGGAGGGAGCTTGTTCCAGTGGAGGGGGACAGCGCGGGCGAAGTCTTGGATACGCGCATGGGAGGGGGTGATCAGGGGGAAGAGAGGTGACAGTCATTGGCAGATCGGAGGTGGTGGGATGGAGCATGAATAGAGAGGAGATTGGAGATATAGGGTGCAGTGGAGATGGCGAGGGCCTTGAATGTAAGAGTGAGGAGATTGAAGAGGATTCTGTAGGGGAAGGGGAGCCAGTGAAGGGATTGGTAGAGGGGGAGACATACGAGGAGCGGTGAGAAAGGAAGATAAGCCAAGCGGCTGCATTAAGTACAGATCGAAGAGGAGCGAGATGAGATTGGGGAGGCAAGTGAGGAGGAGGTTACAGTAGTCCAAGCGTGAGAAGAAGGAGCGGCTTAGCAAAAAAAAGAAAGCCTGTAACCAGAAGTGGGAGTGGCTTTGCAAGAAAGTGGGAGTGTCATAAGAAGAGGGAGTGGCTTAATAAGTAACTGGGGTTCTACCTAGAAGAATGATTGTTTTACTAAGTAAGTAGGGGTGTAACTAGATAATGTGGAGCAGAGTGGAGGGTTTATCTCTATGCGACATTTTCACTATAATCCCATTACTGTTTCAGAAGACTGAGAGCCCATGACCTGTACACAGTACCCCCACAGCTTGTTTCTCCGTACTGGACAATGTTTTCCTCTATCTGCTTTATATCAGCGCTTCTGTATCAGTAATCCATAATACAGCAACTACTGGCAAACACAAGGCTTCACATATGTAACTTACCAATCTGCGGAAGCCCTAGAGGCTCAAATACCACACTGGAGATATCAGGTACAGAAGCGTTGGGGGGGGGGGGGGGGGCAGTGAAGTAAGCAACAAAACCCAACCATACGAGCTACATTCACATGTATGAGACAGAGGAACTGGTGCTTCACAGGACACGTGACTGAGGGGGGAGCAGTCAAAACAACAGAGACCTTTTCTTTACCTTTGCAGGAGGGGTAGATGACTGGCCAAAAGCACTGCTGGGATAGCCACAGAGAAGCTACAGAGCGGAAACACAGCAGAGAAGACAGGAGAGAGAGATACATGGAGACTGGTCAGTATGAGGATTAGGAGGACTGTAGTTACAAGCAGACAGCTGGTGGGCAGGCAGAGTGGGAGGGGCCAATTTAAAACACCTGTGCGCCAGTCACACTGTTACCTGATAGGGCACCGTCTCTGTGCCCAGGGGCGCTGAGAGGGGGTGGGAGCAGGTACAAACTACTGGGGCCCAGGACTGCCTATGTAGTGGGAGGAGCCACCAACCTGGCATGGGCCCACCCCTTCAGTGGCTATGGAAGGGGCCCCAAGAAGTTGCTGTTCCGGAGCCCAAAATTTCTCTTAGAGCCCCTGAATGTGCCCAGCAGAGTTACCCACCCATCATACACACGGTGCCTCATACCACACTGGGTTCTAGTGAAACCGATAGACGGCGTTCTCATTAATATTGGTCCAGCCCACAAAATGGCTGCCTTAGCGGCATGTAGGTGATAGGTTTGGCTGCCAGAAGGGCCAGCAACGGGCCTTACTTAGTGTGCCCTATCCACCATGACCTCTGAAGATGAAATAGTTAAAAGTAGTAGAAATTTTCCATATAGGGAGTATGCTTGGAGAATGCAATATCCCATTTTATTAACTGCTTCTCCTTCCGGTCTGCCCCAATCACACTTACCACAGCTTACTGTCAATGACTATACAGCTGCTGCTATGGGTCAAAAAGCTGAATAAGCAAAAGAGACATGGGGTGCGTTCAACTGGTAGTTCTGCTACTAGTAAGGTTTGTTATTAAGCCTTCTGCCCTTGTTAGTGGGTGAATTCACCAACCTGTAAACAAGCACTGAATATAGCAAGCGGCTCAGATGTTATTCACTTAAATTAAATTATCTTTTTGAAATGATACCATTTTCTATGCGCCCCAGAAAATACCAAAATTTATGCAGAACAGATGTCCAGCTCTGGACATCAGTCCATCTGTGCGGTGTGTCTGGCGTGAACTAGCTCTGTGCACGCGCCAGAACAGGACTTCCGCCAGCGGAAGCAGCTGCAGGCAATTCATGTCCGAACGCAACTGACACCTGCGACTGCCTAAGAGTTAATGAGCGTAACGGGGGAGGGAAGGGGCGGATGGACGTAGGTAATGTACAGTAAGGGGCGTGCCGAGGGCGCGCCAACGCAGACGCGGCCCATTAAAGTTCTGGGTTACTCTTAAGAGCGTCATTTGTTATAATACGGCTAAAAACGAACAAATGAAATGTATGTACAGTACATATTAGGAACATCCTGATTTATGCATTTAATGTAAAATATATATATTTCAATAATTTAAAACACATATTTTTTTTTAATGATCATAGTATTGTGAGTTGTTAATTTATTTTATAACTTTTTTTTGCATGCTTTATATTGCACATATGTATGTGCGTATCCTGTGTTCTACATACGGCAAGTACCGTATATCCAGGGCGCACTTAGACCCAGATTCAAACGGAAACGTATCTTGAGATCCGCTTGGACATACGCTCAAGTTGTGCGCAGGTTTCGTCCAAACATGAATCAGGCCCATAATCTCTAAATGGAGCTGTTCTAGAATTAAGGCATCAAATGGGGCATTTATCAGTGTAATTCTCTGTATATAAATACCACTACCAGCTTGTTCGTATATTTGATCACGAATTCCTTCCTGTTTATCATATAGATACTAGAAGTCACCAAGGGTTTCTATGACCATATTAAAGCACGAGACCGGAGGCCGTTACATACAAGTCACAGAAATCTAAGGTGACTTCTAACACCCATTATTATTTACGACATTAGATGAATTATTCCTTATAATACACAAGTTGTCCTAATGAGCGCTGAAGTGATGATATCAGAACACACCGATTATAAGCAATGACATCACAACGCAACATTTATACAGATATTTACAGGAGTTTATGTTAATATGAATTTATATCACATATGATGGCTTGTGTATTAGATTATGAATATTTACCATGGCCACGTCGGCCTGAAAGATCTGCTTGATGAATTTATTCTTAGAGGAGTGAACCAGTTGTATGATATCACCGTGGAGGGTGTCCCGGTTCTTCTCAAGGAACCCTGCAAGGAGAGCAGATTGAGTGAATGGAGACTCTGGTCAATACCTACAACTACTTGCCCCTCTCCCGGAATTTAAGGGAGACTCCCATATTCCAGATAGGTCTCCCGGACCTCCGGGAAAAGCAGGCCATTCTCCCGCATCCCGCCTACTTCGCAGTAAAGTTGAGTTGAGCTACGACTCTATTTGGAAGATAGATGGTAATAAGTGCTCCCTTCATGTTAATTTCTGAGCTCAGCAGCACACTATGATCTAACCAACAGCTCTCCTGTTGTGTAGTACTAGATGGGCTGATTAGCATACTGGATGAGCTGATTAGCATACTAGATGGGCTGATTAGCATACTAGATGAGCTGATTAGCATACTAGATGGGCTGATTAGCATTCTAGGTGGGCTGATTAGCATACTAGATGGGCTGATTAACATACTAGGTGGGCTGATAAGTATACTAGACAGGCTGATTAGCATACTAGATGGGCTGATTAGCATATTAAATGGGCTGATTAGCATACTAGATGGGCTGATTAGCATACTAGATGGGCTGATTAGTATACTAGTCGATGTACAGGTCGGATTCTTTCCTCAGGATCAACTGAGGTGAAGGGTTTTTATTTTTACAATGTAATCTTGTGTAGTTACTTAAACCCCCACTGTCCATGGGGAACGGTCCTCTATAACTTTCGGTAGGAGAACTGCCCTTAAGTCCACCAAACCACACAGAATGGAGGCCTTACATTCGGATAGTCCGTAGACGTCCTCAGGACTTATATAAACCAGCTGCCTACATGGGGAGATTCTCTCACCTTTGGTTTCATAGTAGACGATGCCGGCAAAGTGACTGATCCCAAATTGCGTCTCGTAGTTATTTTTCGGCGGGATGTAAAAGGTGTTCAGCTTATGCTGGTTGTTGAGCTTATTCAGCATTGTGGTGTCTGTACCCTGGGGTATCACAAACACGTATTAGCAAGTCATTTATAATAAGCATAGAATAAACATGCTTCTAACCTATCTACTTGTGAGCTTGAGATTTCAGCTGAGATGTATGAAATGTTTGAAAAGATAATAGTCTGATATCTGATCTCCCTTCTCTATCCGCTGGAATAGAACTTAGCAATCCGCCAAACTATTAGATTTTTGTACATTGTTGAAACAATATTGCTACATTCTGCAAAACAGTTAAACATTAATTCTGCTAAAAAGGGCAAATAATTAATTAATTATTTAATTCTCTGCACACAGGCACCGTCTGTGACTTCCCTGTGATAACGGACAAGCTCTCTTCCTCCTGCATAGCGCCCACAGTGAACGCTGTGTTCACCCACCACAAAGCCAGGAACCAATCAGCATTGATATTGGCTCTGCAATCCCGACCATGTGGGGAGTTTGTTTATTCTCCCCATGGTTTTGTGGGTTTCCTCCGGGTGCTCCGGTTTCCTTCCACACTCCAAAAACGTAGGCTAATTGGCTTTCTATCAAATTGACCCTAGTCTGTCTGTCTGTGTGTGTGTGTGTATATTAGGGAATTTAGACTGTAAGCTCCAATGGGGCAGGGACTGATGTGAGTGAGTTCTCTGTACAGCGCTGTGGAATCAGTGGCACTATATAAATAGCTGATGATGATGATACCACTGACAGTCAGGGTTGTCTAGTGACGGCAGTATGCACTGTTTTATGCTGTCACCATCTCTGCAAATTGCGGGTATGGCGGTAGTTACGGCACTGCCAGGAAATTGCTAAATTTTATTTAAAAAGTACAATTGTCGCTTTTGTGTTAAAACATTTTCCATGTACAGCCTTTTACGCTATATCTGGGTGTAAACGTGCAGAGTTCGTCCGTCCGCCCATGAGAGAGCAGTGTTGTAGACAAATGCCCAGACTTACCCAGGACAGACCTGAAAATGAGAGACGACTCTTAACACACTTGTTATTAATAATAATAATAATAATAATAATAATAATAATAATAATATACTATAAATAAATAAAACTCGGCTTGAGGGTTGGGCATCGTATAGCGTTCTGCTTTCTACAGAGCAGCTTCCTTCCCGTAGACCCTCTACCCCTCGCGAGTGACTACCATCTGTCAGCGAGCATGCCGAAATACGCTGCCCGACTCCCAAGCCGAGTCTGAGCATCTGTATGTGCTGTTATTCTCCTAGGCAGAGGGAGCATATATTACTATGTGAAAACTGTTTTAATACAAAACTGAAAGTGTCTTTTACTACAGTTTCAGTTTGAAAAAGGAAGTGACAATATGTGCAAATTATCATGAAGAACATAAAGTGTAATCTTTTCTACATTTTTAATGCATGTTTTCTGCAAATTTAACCTCGCTCAAATTATAGCTAATTGTAGAAAAGAGGCACCTCAGCTTTAAAGAATGATGTGCAGAAATATTCAAAGTTTTTTGTAAATGCGCATTTACTTTTTATAATTAAATGGACATAATTCATCATCATCATCATCGTCACCATTTACTTATATAGCGCCACTGATTCTGCAGCGATGTACAGAGATCTCATTCACATCAGCCCCTCCCCCATTGGAGCTTACAGTCTAAATTCCACAACATACACACAGACTAGGGTCAATTTAATAGCAGCCAACTAACCTACTACAGGGGCGCACGCAAGGGGGGTTTCTGGTTGTCCAGAAACCCCTACCCTCCGCGAAGAACAGTGTCCCTACATAGCGGCACTGTACTATACAGCAGCCATGGCACTGTCAAAGAAGCGTCCGCGGTGGTGCTGTATTGTACTACAATACAGCACCGCCGCGGAGGCTTCTTTGACAGCGCCACAGCTCCTGTTCAGTGCAGTGCTGCCGAAATGGCGCTGCTACGCATGCGTGACTGCATGCGCGACTGCATGCGCAGCAGCTCTCTCCATGTTTTTTGGGGGGGGTAAGTTACCCCCCTTAAAAATCCTGCGTGCGCCCCTGTACTACTATGTTTTTGGAGTGTGGGAGGAAATCGGAGCACCCGGAGGCAACCCATGCAAACACGGGGAGAACATACAAACTCCACACAGATAAGGCCATGGTCAGGAATTGAACTCATGACCCCAGTGCTGTGAGGCAGAAGTGCTAACCACTGAGCCACCGTGCTGCCCATAATAGTTGCAATAAGGAGCCCTGAGTCTTAGGGTCAGATTCCATTCCCCGCAATGTGCCATGAAGTGCCTCCGGAAAGGTCACGTGGGCACTCCCCGGCAGTGCAACATGGCGGATACTGTCTCGCTCCCTCATAGAGACGCGCAGGGAAATCCACAATGTTGGAAGTGCGCCCGCTGCAATATGGCGGTGATGTGCGGAGGCGCATGGTGCAGAGTTGCGTTCCCCCCTTATCCCGTTAGATCCTCACACAGTGTTTTCACCTTTGGAAACTTGCTCTCCTCGTCTATGAGGGAGATGATGTTCATGGGTTTGATGGCGATCATGTCCAGGGCGTCCTGGTTGTCCGTGAACTCGATGTGCTGCCAGTTTATGTTTTCTAAGTTATATTCCTCCTGCTCCAGCTTAAACACGTGACGGACGAAGAACTGCTGCAGGTTCTCGTTGGCAAAGTTTATGCAAAGCTGCTCGAAGCTGCAACAGAGGAAGAGTTATTACATTACAGTGTAAGTGGCGGATTTATATAGTGCAGTTAGCCACACCCCTATGATATCGCCTTAGGGATCGATGATCCCTATTTGCAGTGTTAGTTATGCTGCATTCTAGAACCACTGAATGCAGCTTAGATGGGTCATACAGGGAAATCTGCTGTGTTTAGGAGCCCAAATTCTGTTTCGAGACAACGAAAACTCTTCCCCTCTTTAGTCAGTAGAGTTTGGTGTGGTCCCTCAGCAAGACCCATACATACCATATTAGGTTAATTTACAAGGCACAAAATCTGCAGACTCGCACTACATGTTGATGTGCATAAGGGCGCCTATAAAGGCATTTCAAGGTTTACACCCACTTCCCGTCCTCTTGGAACTACCCAAAAAACTCTGTACTTAAGTTTTCGCGTCGACCATTACACCTGAAGACTCTCATGGTGGAATGCGTGAAGCATCACATCAAAGTCCATCCTACTATCGTACTAACAGTCTTAGGACCAACCCTTTCTTTCATTGAAACATGTTTATTCCTTGTATACTGCTCAGGCTATCCTTGTTTATGTTTTATGTTAATTATCAGAGTGAGGAACATGACCTTTGTTACGTGTCACCTTTATGTGCTTGAATGTTAGGTTGCTGAAACTGCGCCTGGAAATGCACCCGTCTGTAATTGTGTAACTGCAAATTGCAAAATGCGTCAAATCCCTTTTGCCGTGTGTAAAGTCCAAGGAACTCCCTCTAAATGCTCAATTATCTCAATAAAATCTAATTTTTGCACGTTGTGTGGAAAGGCAGAAGCTTACGCCCAATCCATAAACTCCACCTTGCTCGTCCAACTCTACCTACCCCGATAGACATTTGGCCCGCACATCATGCTATTCCACATAATAATGGCCGCATTTGCACAAAAGAAGGCGCATGGTGTTCTATACCAGCGTTAGCGCTGCAAACTGTAAATATTGGGAGGCCCTTACATTGTATCATGGGGTCCGAGAGTATGACATTATGTTCTGATCACATCATGTGCTGATGGAAATTAATCGTTCTTTAAGCAGGCCATGCTGGAACTTGTAGTTCTATAACAGCTGGAGAGTCACAAGCCTACAGTACAGCTGTAAGTCCCGGAGAGGGCTCCCATCGCATGTGATGCCACTTCCCGCTGCCTGCGGCAGTTGCGCTACTCTCCACGGAACTTAATACACTTTAAAAAAAACAAATAGAGTTCCGTAGCGTTTGTTATTTAGTTACCTGTTTACAGTGAAGTTCTCAAAGCCAAATATATCCAACAGCCCGATGGATCTCCTGACCACTTTGGGCTCATGGGAGAGGGGTCTGTAAATAGCAGCATTGATCTTCTCAACGATCCACACAAACAGTCGTCCATATATTCCCTAAGACATCAGAAAGAACAAACCATGTACTTACTGGGGGGTCATTATCTAATGTGTGTTCTGTACATGGTGCACTAAGTAAGAGCGCTAGAATGTACAGTATGTTGGTGAAAATAAAACATCCATTGGTGATTTATCCTCCACTACTGAAGATTTTTTTTCCCTATTCATTTGGTATCTCTAACAAAAATTCACCATGAAACACAATTTGTAGTTGTATCAAATAAAAATTCAATAGGGTATTGCACCACTACCCAGGGCCGTCTCTCCCATTGAGCATAATGGGCAGGTGCCCGGGGGCCCTGCAGCCCAGGGGGCCCATCAGAGGCAGCGCAAAAAAAAAAATCCTGCAAAAAAAAAAGAAGAAGAAAACACTTACCTTGCGGTCAGCTGGCGATCCGGCTCACTCTCTGGTCTACTCCTCCGTGCGGCGCTCGCAGTGCATGTTGGCGTGACGTCATCACGCCCGCCCGATATCCATTGCAGAGCGCAGCGCGGAGGAGGAGACCAGGGAGGGAGCCGGATCGCCAGCTGACCGCAAGGTAAGTGTTTTCTTCTTCTTTTTTTTTGCAGCGCGAAAACAATTTAAATCAGCAGGCAGCAGCAGTGACTTGGAAGAAAAGTGAAGAGGATCGCATCGGAGAACAAGGTAAGTTAAGGGTTTTTGTTTTTTTTTTAAATTATTTCAAGGGATGCTGACGGCTGACCAGTGCATAAAAAAAATGATATACTCGAGTATAAGCCTACTTTTTCAGCACATTTTTTATGCTGAAAAAGCCCCCCTCGGCTTATACTCGAGTGAGTGCCTGTTCTCCGGTCCCTCAGCTCTTATCTTTCGCAGTGGAAGTTAAGGGCTGAAGAAAATCCCTCCCTCCCTACCAGGCACAAAGGATAGTAAACACAGGGGGACATATCCAGAGCTCCTCGTCAATGAGAAAGAGATGCAAGATGTGTGTACTGTCCTAAAGACAGCCTAGTAGGATAAGGGGGCGCAGTACCTAGGGTGAGCAGTTTATCTAGTAATTATTAATAACAAACATATTCTCTCCAATATTTTCCAAATTGTGGCATCTGCAATCCCATGTGAACGCTATATACACTATATATACACAATATATACACCTTACTAATATGGTTGCTGATTTTTTGGTACATTTGGAGACATTTTGGGAGCCTGAGTTTATTAAAAGAAGCAAGTCATTTCCCACCCTAGGCTTATACTCGAGTCAATAAGTTTTCCCAGTTTTTTGTGGTAAAATTAGGTGCCTCGGCTTATATTCGGGTCGACTTATACTCGAGTATATACGGTATATATGTATATATCACTTCTTTTTTTTACACACACACACACACATATATATATATATATATATATATATATAAATATATAATCACTTTTTTTTTTTCCTTTACGTGTATATATATATATATATATAGGGGCCCCGTGCACTGCTTTGCCCGGGGGCCCATAATGTTGTTAAGAGGGCCCTGCCACTACTCTCTCCTTGTCAAGAACAGGCATACCAGTGCTAAATTAACACTTGTGTGAAAATAATAACTCACTGTTATATTAAAAAAAAAGCTTTAAAAAATAAATTTAAATTTCCTTCCATATATGAAGCTGGAAATACATAGTTCATTCTTACTTTGATTTCCAACTATAGAATTGTTTCTCTAATCACAAGTGGTGCCCACACACGTTATATTGCTTCTCACAATGTGATGAATATTCAAAGAGGTCATTATCACTAGATGTGAGTCAAACAAAAATTTTAAGTTTAATGCTCAGTACTAGAAATCGATCTGTCAAGTTAATCAGATTTAGATTTTTCTGTATCTGAAAAAATCATTCAATAAAATCATTGTTTGTAAGAACATCTTTCGATTCACAGAACTGAAGCATGCATGGATACCTTTAGAAAAAAGACTAAAAAGCTGGTGATGTGGGCAAAACAGTGAAATGGCAAAGCAAAGCAATCCTCAGAACACAGACTATGATGTAAGATAGAGACTCCCCACCCTGCTGGCTGGAGAACTGCAGTGTCAGCAAAGGAATAGGACAGATGTCATGCTGTGTATAAACACATTAGTTATTTGAGGTTTATGGTTTAAGTCAGTAATACACAGGATTTCATACATAACAATGTCTAGTAATTAGTTTAATTGCTCTTTAACTACCTTAACAAAGGCGTCCCTCACATCCAGAGCCTGCTCCTTGCTGAGAGGGGTGGACACGGTCTCCCCTCTGGTGATAATGGTTCGGCTTGTGAGGCAGTTCATTAGGTCTTGGGGTTCCACCTATTAAAGATAAAGGAGGGGACAAAAAGGAGACAGTAGGAATACTAGGAAAATAGCCCCCACTCCTCAGTCCTGTCAGCGAAGGTGGTCTCTGTGTGATTCTTTGATATGATATAATTATCTAGACTGTAAAGGGTCATAAATCAACTGTGTATGTAAACTAGCTTGCAATAGATTTCACACTGCACACAAGTGAAAATGTCAATCTAAATTTGAACCTATTACGACGTTAAAAACCCTTTAGGTTCAGCCCCTTTCATTAATTTCCACTTTTCCATATTTGTCCTAAAATACTGTTTGGTTTTGCCTCATCTTTTCTTCAATGAATCATAAGACTAAGAGGACATTGTGACTGTATTTATTGCGTTTGTGTGTTTGACGCTCTGTTAAGGACTACATTGGGTGAAACGCACCTAGAGGTGCCCCTGTATTGTTCTTTTGGGTCATATGAGCCTAAAAATGTTCTTTCCTTGTTATATTGGGTGAAATGCACCTAGAAATGTTCTTTCCTTGTTATATTGGGTGAAATGGGCCTATAAATGTGAAATGTTCTTTCCTTGTTATATTGGGTGAAATGCGCCTAGAAATGTTCTTTCCTTGTTATATTGGGTGAAATGCGCCTAGAAATGTTCTTTCCTTGTTATATTGGGTGAAATGCGCCTAGAAATGTTATTTCCTTGTTATATTGGGTAAAATGCGCATAGAAATGTTCTTTCCTTGTTATATTGTGTGAAATGCGCATAGAAATGTTCTTTCCTTGTTATATTGGGTGAAATGCGTATAGAAATGTTCTTTCCTTGTTATATTGGGTGAAATGGGACTAGAAATGTTCTTTCCTTGTTACATTGGGTGAAATGCACCTAAATATGTTCTTTCCTTGTTATATTGGGTGAAATGCGCCTAGACATGTTCTTTACTTGTTATATTGGGTGAAATGCGCCTAGACATGTTCTTTACTTGTTATATTGGGTGAAATGCGCCTAGCCATGTTCTTTACTTGTTATATTGGGTGAAATGCGCCTAGTAATGTTCTACCTTGTTATATTGGGTGAAATGCACCTAAAAATGTTCTTTACTTGTTATATTGGGTGAAATGTGCCTAGACATGTTCTTTACTTGTTATATTGGGTGAAATGTGCCTAGACATGTTCTTTACTTGTTATATTGGGTGAAATGCACCTAGAAATGTTCTTTCCTTGTTATATTGGGTGAAATGCGCCTAGATTGTTCTTTCCTTGTTATATTGCGTGAAATGCACCTAGAAATGTTCTTCCTTGTTATATTGGGTGAAATGCGCCTAGAATGTTCTTTCCTTGTTATATTGGGTGAAATGCACCTAGAAATGTTCTTTCCTTGTTATATTGGGTGAAATGCGCCTAGATTGTTCTTTCCTTGTTATATTGCGTGAAATGCACCTATATATATAACGACCGGGTTATATTGGGTGAAATGCGTTTAGTAATGTTCCTACCTTTTACGAAGTGTACCTGGAACGTGCACAAGGTATCCAATTTTATATTTTTATGCTTTATTTCTAGCTCCTATGACAGCCTCATACCATATGCAGTTAGGTATCCCTGTACTCAGGAGAACCAGAAGATACATTTTTGGAGTAAATTTCTTTGCCTACACTAACTGGGTAAATATGGGAGAAATTATGGGAATTTTTATTTATTTTTTGCAAATTGTACCTGTATGTCCTCAATATTAAAATAAAAAATAAATAAATAAAAAAAGCTAAATATTTCACAATGGTACAAAACAAAAACCTTCTCTGGGAAACAAAAAATACATTTTCCAGTGTACACAAATCAGATAAAAAAATATTCTCAAAGGGGTTAAGGATATAATGGGTAATGTAACTGTCTACAGTACATTGTCACTTTATTTTCTACTCTACAGTAACTGGAATTCCTGGTGGTCTCTGCTGTCTGATACTACTGTACTACGAATATGTCACCTGCAGAATTATATTACACCACTAGATGGCACTGTTAGCTGTGATTGTGAAATCTGTCTTGTTTTAAATTTTACTCCACCACTTATCTTCCTTTTTTTAGCAACATCTTATCCCACAGACCACAAATGGCAATAAGCGACAATAAAAAATAAAATCAGCCTTATCGGGGTGGATAAATAGGCTCCTAAATCTTTACACACTAAGCACTTTTTAATCACTGACCTGGGACCAGTTAAGTAAAATGATTTGCAAACTTCTCTGATCCAAATTGTATCTATTATCGAGGTTTAAAGTAGATCATTATAAAAGCACTAAAGCTGCTGCCAACTGCACAACAAGGACATTCTCATCAAGGTGTTAACAGGAATCACAGGATTTTCCCCATAAAAAGCAATGTGTCACTATGGGTCTCATTATAGCCTGGATTAACTTTTTGGAATGGTTGACACTCTATTTAGGCCAGGTGGGTGATCTTCAGGGTATCTGTTCTTTGGATACACATTTATAACCTACTGTCGTGAATATTGCATAATCAGAGGTTAAGAAAATAAAATATGAATTTGTGTCTCTGTAACTAATCTTCCTCTCCCACCGTTCCTCTTCCGCTGTGTCTCCCCCCTGGAATTGCTTCACAATGCCTCCAGAATAGAATTCAAATTTCTTAACCTCACTTATAAAGCCATCTTTCTTTAACAACTACATCTCTGATCTTGTCAAGAAATACTCCCTTACTCGCCCACTCCATTCTGCAATGACCTTCACCTCTCCTCATCTCCTATAACCACCTCGAACTCCTGCCTTCAGAACTTCACCTGTGCTGCTCCTCACCTTTGGAACTCACTGCCCCATCTGACCAGACTTGTCCCCAATCTTTCAGGAGCTCCCTCAAAACTACCCTTTTCACACTTGCCTACAAAGCCCATCCTAAGACAGCTCCCTCCTCAATCAGGTAAACTATGGTAATTATGTATCTCCCTAAAACATGAACCTAATATTGTCATGTTTCATGTACACATGTACAGGAAGTTATGACCTATTAATTGAATATATTATTATGTTTCTATAATGTTCCGTTAAAAAGATATTTAATTCTAAGAATACCTGTTGAGAAAAGTGCTTTGAATACAGATAGGAAACAGAGTTATACTGTAAATGCAAATTAGCACAGACCTCTTCCAGTAAGGTCACAAGGAGAGTGGCTGATGGGGAAAAGAGTGTATTTAAAAACCATGGAAAACTGACATCCATTCTCTTCACGGAGGTCAATATACTATTGAGGATATGGTCTACATTTCTGATTCCTCTGGCAACAAGTATACGAAATTTGATTTTTTTCTATTTCTATTTCTGTATTTCCGATTTTTATTTTAAGAGACTCATTTACATAACATTGTATACATTGTATATTACTGTGCGTCATTTTAATATATCTTTTTATACCTTAATCCTTGTGACATTTTTCGTCTTATTAAACTCCATTTAATAACATCCTGTCTTTGTATTCTTAAAGGAATTGCTTGCTAGATAGTTTGATTATTAGAAAAATCTACAATGACATAAATTTGCCATGAGAAACTCACCTCCAGTAGTGTCGCTGCTGTGGTTAAGGAGGTGGAATAAACCACTTCACAGGCGTCCAAGTTATCGTACATGCGGGCTGCAAAAGAAATAGGCAATAATCTGTATTCATACTTTATGTAAGTATGGGTGAAGCATTAAAGCCGACACGTCCACACACTGGAGGCATCCATTTTGTTGGTGGAAGCAATATAGAGCATTAGCCTATCAGTTCATGAGGTAAAATTTTGATAGGAAAGGGAACTGGGTCTCTTTATTAATAATTATATATAAAACCTGATTTTCACTTGTCTTTTAAGCATTTTCCTAAGTAGGTCAGCCTCTGTATAGGAACACACTCACTGCCTTTGAAAGTCAAGAGTGCGGCCATTTAGTGTTCACCTGGGATGAAGCCCAGGTGCCAAGGTTGATTTTAATACATTTTGCTGAGTATCTGAATAGTAAACTTTTCTTACATTATTGACCTTAGGATTCCTCATTGAAGATTTTGCATGCTCCAAATCTTTGACCTGTATCTGCATCTGAGGGCGGTGTAACTAGAACAGGAAGTACCACCTCGATGCTTGATAAATAGGATGCCCGGGACAGGTTAATTAACTGGCAGCACAGTGTATATCTACTCTGCTTGTATCATTGATGGTAAATCATCAGCCGCGGTCTATTACCTTCATAGCGCAGGTTGCCCATATGCAATATGGCGGCCAGCAGCCGGGAGATCTCCCAGTTCTCGGTATCGGTAAACATCAGTACTTTCATGGCTGAACGAATGTTGGCATATTCCTTGCTGTCATCTCTGCCGTCACAGGTCGTGCAGTTCCCCTGAAAGACAAATCATCCCGTATCTTAGAAACTGAACAGGGAAAGACTTGTCAATACTTTTATAATATTATACAGCGATACATTAATACATAGACGTATAACTTGGGGCCCGCATGGTTGCGTAAAAATCGGTCTGCACATGCCAAGAAAGTGGCACAAGCGGACAGGGGGAGCTCAATCAAGGCCTGTTTATACCAACGCAGCTCTGGCAGCAGACAATATGATGTCTGTGCCGTACAACTGACCACAGACTATCGCGTTCTGTGATACAAGCAGACCGGGGGCCACAAGTGGCACTTTAGATGTTCACCAGTGTAACTCCTGAGCAGGAGAATATTTATATCTAGTGAATGTTACATAGATGAGCCGGTGTGGGACATTCACGCAGATAAGGTATGATTGGCAGATGAAGCAGCCAATCGCTGATGAGTACACTGAGCTGTGAGAAAAATCTGCGCTGATGGTGATTGGGTGGACACTTGGCACAGTCATAGGGGTGCCGTGTACGTGTCATAACTAGAGATGCTCACTGATGCCCATGTACTGGTTTTGGTTTTGGATCTGGATTAGCTTTGTGTTTTGGTTTTGGTTTTGGCAATATCGCCCTCATGTGTTTTGGTTTTGGTTTTGGATTTTTTAGAAAATATGCTAAAATCACATAATTTTGCTCTTTTTTTGTTCCTACATTATTATTAACCTCAATAACACTAATTTCAAGTCATTTGCAGTCAATTTTGACCACCTCACAGGTCACAATATTATTTTCATACACTTTCGGACAAATACTGCAGCGACCTGGCTGGATGGTAAGCGACAGAGCAATGACACAAACACACGGCAGTTCCTAGCACATCTAGGACACATTGGCACACAGCAGTGGCAGAAAAGATAAATGGGGGTCCGCCCTCCCTCCCACCCTCTATGATGTTGGATCTTTAAAAGGAATGCAAAACTCCTGAGATCTGACGACGTCACAATGATGTTTTGCCTCGTTTTCAATTCCGAGGGCGAGCGGAAGAACCGAGCTGGCTCAACTCGGTACTCGGATCCCCTAAGTTCGGGTGTGTTCGGTTCTCGAGGAACCGAGCCTGAGCATCTCTAGTCATAACTCAGCTTTCCACTGCAAATTACATAGGTCCTCACAGGGACCACAGGGAAGGAGTTAGGGCCACTTATGAAGTTCCCAATCACCGGTATAGACAGACACTCACCATACAGAGGTAGTTATAGTCGGCGGCTTGGCCGAGTCCTAATCTCTTCTTCTGCTCCGTGGACATCCCTTTCAGCATACAGTAGAACACATGGTAATTCCGTTCATCCTGAGCCTGCGAAGCAATAACAATAATTATACAAAAATCCTAAGGGGATTCTATATATTACATAGTACCCTGTGGGGCAATAACATCTTAAAGTCTTTTTTTTTCAACTGAAAACTTTATTTCATTGATAGTATTTACTTACACTTAACAAAATGGGCTTCACAATCTTTAAAAATGTTGTAATACATTAGAGCCTATGAGTAATATCAGAACCATTTTGGGGCCACAAAGGTTCTTTATCCAACCACAGGACCTCAATGGTTGTTATAAAACTGTAATCAATAGGTTGGTCTTAGAGCAAAGATGACAAGGGGTATATTTACTAAACTGCGGGTTTGAAACAGTGGAGATGTTGCCTATAGCAACCAATCAGATACTAGCTATCATTTATTTAGTACATTCTACAAAATGACAGCTAGAATCTGATTGGTTGCTATAGGCAACATCTCCACTTTTTCAAACCTGCAGTTTAGTAAATATACCCCCAGGTGACTGTCATAGGTTGATTAATATTTAAGATAAGTAGAGTTTCAGTGGATAAAATAAATGTACTTATGATGCTGACACGTTCTGGCAATGATTCCCAGCATTGACTCTTTGACTCATTTATTTTGTCGACCCACTACCATCAAACGCGCGATTGGGCAGCAATACTTCCTGTGCATTTCTATGTTCATCTTTGAGTAAAATAATATGTGTAAAATTACGTGGGAACACATATACATATATTAATATTTAGGTTTTTTTATTTACGGACTAATTGATTATACCAGTATATAATGGACATATAAATTGATGCTGGGTTTTATTATCAACTTTTACGTTATTTCAAACTTTAGACTTGTGTAGAATGTTGGCCCTTTATACAGATTAATGACACAGTATAATAATTCTGTACCTGTCTACAGACACGGGACTTCTCCAGCAGATACTGCTCGATCTTGGCCCCTTCGATGGCTCCTTTCTTGTTGAAATGTATGTCGATGTATTTTCCAAACCGGCTGGAATTGTCATTGCGAATGGTCTTGGCGTTGCCAAAAGCTGAATGGGTAAAGTGCAGGTCAACGCCAAAGACACTGGCAGCCATGATGTTTCAGATCATTGAAAATATTATATAGTAAAGCATTGGGGCAGAGTAGACTTACCCTCTAAGATAGGGTTGGCTTCTAGTACTTGCTGCTCTATCCAGGAGTGTTGTCCGCTGATTGCTGCCAGGAACTGCAGGATTAATTTGGTGCTTTCTGTCTTACCAGCGCCGGATTCACCACTGCAACAGATTGCAACACGTCAAACTGACTCCATTACACTGATGATCATTGCAAAATATAATAATACAGTGGATCTAGATGCAATACAATGATAGCAATTTTGTTAAAGCTCAGAGACATCTACTTATGCTTTCATCATCATCATCATTTCTTTATATAGCGCCAGCAAATTCCGTAGCGCTTTACAATTGGGAACAAACATTAATAAAACAATACTGGGTAATACATACAGACAGAGAGGTAAGAGAACCCTGCTCGCAAGCTTACAATCTATAGGACAATGGGAGTTAGAAACACAAGGGCATGTGCTACATCATATTGCACAATGGACCAGCTAGAATGCAAAGGTAAAAGTACTGAATGGGCTGTGTGTGGCAATGTTGGTCAGAGGGTTGTTGTCTTGCGTTAGCTGTGTAGAGGGTGGTAATAGGGGAGATTAAGATGGTGGCTGAGGAATATTATAAGCTCGCCTGAAGAGGTGGGTTTTCAGAGAACACTTGAAGGTTTGAAGACTAGAGGAAAGTTTTACTGTGCGAGGGAGGGAATTCCACAAAGTGGGTGCAGCCCGAAAAAAGTCCTGTAACCGAGAATGGAAGGATGTGATGAGAGTGGAAGAGAGACGTAGATCTTGTGCAGAATGGAGGTGTCGAGTAGGGAGATATTTTGAGTCCAGTGAGGAGATGTATGTTGGAGCAATTTTGTTGACGGCCTTGTATGTTAGTAGAAGAATTTTATATTGGATTTGTGGAAATACAGGCAGCCAATGTAGAGACTGGCAGAGTGGCTCAGCAGAGGAAGAATGGTTTGCAAGGAAAATCAATCTAGCCGCTGCGTGCAAAATAGATTGACTTTGCTTTAGTAATAAACTCACCTAATAATACAGCACTGGTCCTTACTGTTTCGCTGCATGTTGAAGTAGCAGTTGTCGGCAATGGCGAAAATGTGCGGCGGCATTTCTCCGATCTTCTTGTTGGTGTACAGGCGGATCTGGTCCGGGGTGTAGATGGGGAGCAGCTGGTAAGGGTTCACTGCCACTAAGATGGACCCGGTGTATGTCTGTAACACAAGAATGTGGATGAGTAAACCTGCGTCAGTGACATCAGGTCATTCAGAGCGCGGGTCAGTAAATAGGAGTAATGTGGTTCTTTATATTTTATTATCTTAACCTATAAAAAGTGTAATGATTAAAGTAATGCTATTATATAATTATAGTAATTTTACAGGGATGTGTACAGTAATATTGCCATGTGGCATCTGCTGTCATTATATACTAACCACTGCTGTCCTTTACCAGTATATACTAACCTCTGCTGTCACTTACCACTATATACTAACCACTGCTGTCCTTTACCACTATATACTAACCTCTACTGCCCTTTACCACTATATACTAACCTCTGCTGTCCTTTACCACTATAACTAACCTCTGCTGTCCTTTACCACTATATACTAACCTCTACTGCCCTTTACCAGTATATACTAACCTCTGCTGTCCTTTACCATTATATACTCTGCATCTTCACATAATTAAATGCGCTGTGTGTTTCCATCGTGTTAGTAAATGATTTATCAAGATTAAATGGAGCAGACACCTGCAGTCGGTCACAGGGGTGCAGGATTCTTCTGCTCTGTCCTCTCACTCACTTTCTTTCGTTCAGGTGTAAATGATTTTGCAATTACAAACTAGCGCCCCTAGGAATTGATGGGGCAGTAGATATCTGCCAGCACATGCACGTATACTGCGTATACCACAATACTAGGCTCACTGCAGTTACCCATATAGTATGAACATCATTCAACTTTTATTATCCATCATATACTCTGCAGATACACAGTAACACACAGACAGAATATATAACGTATCTACAGCTCTAATACTCTTATACACCGTAACATAACATGCACATGAGAGGCTCACATGGATTATGTGTGCAATGCAGACATTTATTGACAAGCAGATGTACAGCCATGTCACATGACAGCGAGCAGAGCACGTGCTATAATGTCTCTGATATAGACGGGAGCGATGCCTGGACAGCTTTGAAAGCTCAAGTGGTCCTTGAGGCCTGAACCCTAACCGCTGAAACATCTGTCTGTTGTGGAACTACAAGTGCCAGCAGGCAATGTCAGACACAACAAGGTGCAGGTTGCCAAAATCTGGTTGATCATCCATCAATTTTGACTTCCATGGTTATCTAACAGGACAATCCCTTACTATCCCACCTATGCCAATGTCATCTCCTGTCAATGGACAACCTGTACATGACTGTACCTTTGGTAGTTAAGAGGTAGAAGGCTGAGGTGCGATGCTTTGTAGAACGTGTGGAATTACCACATTGGTGTTATATCTACACCGTATAGGTGTAATGACCAGGTTTGCCAAATAAGTAAAAACTATCACAAAATTGAAAAGTATGTTTATAATTTGGTCAGTGTTTTATATTACACATGGTAAAAAGAATAACACCTGACTTTGCAATAAAGTCTCATCCTTAATCTTTAGAATTCTGACTAAGCAGTTGCCGGTGGCTGATTTATAAATCTGAGACACCAACAACTGCCTGGTCAGCATTCTAAGGAAAGATCCTCCAGCAACTGCCTAGTGAGCATTCTAAGGAAAGAAAGTCCAGCAACTACCTAGTCAGCATTCTAAAGAAAGATCCTCCAGCAACTGCCTAGTGAGCATTCTAAAGAAAGATACTCCAGCAACTGCCTAGTCAGCATTCTAAGGAAAGAAAGTCCAGCAACTACCTAGTCAGCATTCTAAAGAAAGATCCTCCAGCAACTGCCTAGTGAGCATTCTAAAGAAAGATACTCCAGCAACTGCCTAGTCAGCATTCTAAAGAAAGATCCTCCAGCAACTGCCTAGTCTGCATTCTAAAGAAAGATACTCCAGCAACTGCCTAGTCGGTATTCTAAGGATAGAAAGTCCAGCAACTGTCTAGTCCACGTTCTAAGGAAAGATACTCCAGCAACTGCCTAGTCAGCATTCTAAGGAAAGAAAGTCCAACAACTGTCTAGTCAGCATTCTAAAGAAAGATACTCCAGCAACTGCCTAGTCAGCATTCTAAGAAAAGAAAGTCCAGTAACTGCTTAGTTAGCATTCTAAGGAAAGAAACTCCAGCAACTGTCTAGTCCGCGTTCTAAGGAAAGATACTCCAGCAACTGCCTAGTCAGCATTCTAAGGAAAGAAAGTCCAGTAACTGCTTAGTTAGCATTCTAAGGAAAGAAACTCCAGCAACTGTCAAGTCCGCGTTCTAAGGAAAGATACTCCAGCAACTGCCTAGTCAGCATTCTAAGGAAAGAAAGTCCAGTAACTGCATAGTCAGCATTCTAAGTAAGGAAACTCCATCAACTGCCTGGTCAGCATTCTAAGGAAGGAAACTCCAGCAACTGCCTAGTCATCATTCTAAGTAAGGAAACTCCATCAACTGCCTGGTCAGCATTCTAAGGAAGGTAACTCCAGCAACTGACTAGTCAGCATTCTAGGAAAGAAACTCCAGCAACTGCCTAGTCATCATTATAAGGAAACTCCAGCAACTGCCTAGTCAGCATTCTAAGGAAAGATACTGCAGCACCTACCTAGTCAGCATTCTAAGGAAGGAAATGCCAGCAACTGCCTAGTCAGCATTCTAGGAAAGAAACTCCAGCAACTGCCTAGTCATCATTATAAGTAAGGAAACTCCATCAACTGCCTGGTCAGCATTCTAAGGAAGGTAACTCCAGCAACTGACTAGTCAGCATTCTAGGAAAGAAACTCCAGCAACTGCCTAGTCATCATTATAAGTAAGGAAACTCCAGCAACTGCCTTGTCAGCATTCTAAGGAAACAAACTCCAGCAACTGCCTAATCAGCATTCTAAGGAAAGGTTCCTTGTGTGTGCGGAGTATAGGAGCTTATAGCAGAGTCTAATGAATATTCATTTATATTTGAGATATTAATTAAAGTTCAATTAAAGATCGAATTGGAAAATGTATGTAATTGTAATAAATATATTATTCATTTTTCAACTTTGTGTTAGTTTGCTTGAAAGATGAGATTTGTCCGAATAGCTCGTAAAATCGATGTAATTTCATTCTGAACCTGTCATTATTTATTGATTTAAAGATTTCTCATTCTCTTTCCTATTTTTGATTAAGCTGTTTTCTGATGGGAAAACATTTACCACAGAACACTAAGGGGGACCTGATGCCTACGCGCAGCGGAGGGGGACATTTCTTGGGCTGAATCAGTATTCATTAGAATGCATTTTTTCAATTAAACATTTTGCTTTGAGCGAAGTTCAGTCGAGTGGGGTCAAGTGACCGGTGTATAGAAGGTCACAATGTGTCTTTTATTTTATCTCAGCGAACTTGAGTTGACCGGAGAGTATCCCTGATGGCAATGGCTGCTGGGAAAGGGAACAAAATGGCGGATGGTGCAGTAACCCCAGGAGTGATGGTTGAAATGAACAGCCCAGCACTGGGACAATAGACTGATGGTTACAATGAGACATACTTACCCTTCCTCCACAGTTAGTCTTAGGGAAGAAAAATGTATAATATATAACATAAGATATAATATACATAACTATATGAAGGTGGAAAGTTTAAGAAGAGAAATGACTGATAATAAAGAATAATTAGCAGTAATCACTGGAAAAGTCCGTCCTTCCTGCTGCACCTGGGCCCGGTCAGAGATCTTGCGTTGTTTGAGGCAAATTAGGGCAAGGACTAATATCAATAGTTAAACACATCACTGATTAATAAATAATGACTTTATTAAGTATAAATTCTTATACCTGAAAATAACTGAATATACTTACAGGCATTTTCCACTTTCCTCATACAACTTTTACTAAACACTTTCATTTTCCTTTCTATCCACCGTCTGTGCATTTCAGCCCTATATTTATATCATCAGGTGAAGTTATTTGATTTCCTTGTCCGGGATAACATTGTCCCCAATGCAGAGAGCACAGCAAAGTAGTAACCCCGGGGAAAAGAATATAAACAACACTACTGATGATATAAATGTGGGACTGAAAAGCACAGACGGTGGCAGAAAGCAATGTGCAAAACAATACATTTATCTGAGAGAGGACAATTTAGTCTCTCCATAATTTAGTTTTTCTCATACATGCTCTTTTGAAAAAAATGAATAATAGTAGATTTGATAAAAATATATAAAAAAATGAGTATGGAATTTAATACTAATTTAACAATTCACTGCAGTTCTCCACCGTCAGAGTGTGATGTGTGAAGTCTGAGAGGAAATAACTGACACGTTACTGTTTGCTACTTGACTTTTTGACCTATATAATAAGTACTGCATTGGTCATTATCTAAGCTGCATGAGATTGGTGGTTTGCAGTTTGTTATGGAGGCAGGGAATAATCCATCACATGAAACTACAAGCCCCAGCATGCTTTGCCAGTATATAGCCAGCTGATAGCTGGCAGAGCATGCTGGGACATGTAGTTTCACAACACCTGGAGAGCCACAGGTTGGCGGGACACAGCGTGATAATGAAACGCTGACACCTGTGTATACCCCCAGCATTGCCGTATATCTGCATAAGTAATATAAGGTCACACACCATAGTTGCTCCTGAAACCCATCTGCTTTCCTTATCATCAATAATTCAGAGCGAATGTTAGGGTTAATTCTGCTCAAACAATGACAGCAGAAACAACACTTCAACCAGTCTATTAAATCTTAATGCAGATAGTGTGCAGCTAAACAATGCACTGAAGCTGGGGCCGGGGATGTCTATCGGTCATAATTATCTGTCTCATATCAGTCACTGGTAACTGTGTGACACAATCACCGGATAAAAAGCTAACTTCTGTACATGGCGCACGGTTACTGTTGCTAGGTCGGCCATGTAAACCCCAACACCTAAAATAAATATCCCCATTCACTGCAATTAGTTCAGAAGCAGCCCACGCATTGTGAATCTGTAAGCATGTACTTAGGTTAGAGTGCGCCTGTTGTCATGACACAATGCAGGCGGTCATTTTGTGACTGAACCGATATTCATATCAAGTCATAAGAAGCCAATGACTCCGGAAGAGTAGGCAACTATGCGTTAAATAAAAGCAGCTACTGAATCTCTAGAGACTGAAGTGTCTTTTACATTTCTGCCTCCATTACTGAAGACATGTTGTCTCACCTGTCAGTCTATGATTAAATCTTGGTCTCCATGAAAATGGCCACCTCCATAGGCATCACGTCTTGTACTGGCTCAGCATCAGGGAGAATACCAGACTCTTCAGGGAGTGAGGGAGATCACCCCTATTTCAGGGAGTCTCCCTGACATTCAGGGAGAGTTGGCAAGTATGAATGATACTGGCCCACTCTCTCGGAATGTTCAAGAGACTCCCCAATTCAAGGTAGGTCTCCCGAACTCCCGGGAGACCAGGCTGATCTCCTGCATCCTGCCCATTTTTTAGTGTAGTGGACAGGATGGGAGCCCCCATGACGTGAGGCGCGGTGAATCGCACCAAAGTGACGCAATAGGCCGCGCCCCGCCCCCCTCCTGTCTCACACTTCAGCTCCACTCCGTGATCTCCCGGAGGGAAAGAGTAAAAAGTTGGTAAGTGTAGATGTAATACCAGCAGCCACGACACATGTACCATCACAGGACCACACGACTCACATATATGAGGTGTTCTCGGTATCTGATGAGCAGGTTACGAAGGATCCCGGCCTCATTGAGATCTCCCAGGCGGATCATGTCTTCCACTCCGTGGATGGAGGTTGGGTGCATCGGTTTAATGTTTGTTGCATTTTGGGGGGAAATCCAGTTTTCCTGTGGAAATTAGGCAATAAAGTCATATTATCGTAGAGGGACAAATAGACACGATTTGTAAATGTCCATATCAATGGGGCCCTCCATCTGGTGATAAGGCTGATTTATTTGTGCGCCACTTAATGCAGCCTTAAAAAGCATCCAACTCACAAATGCGCAGTGGATCTCTAAGCCCAGATTTGGTCTTTCAGTTCCAGTAATAAAAAAATTATGACATAAAAATTATAATGTTTTTTTAAAGCCTTTAAACATTAAAAAAATTAATAAAGTATTTTTCAATGATTTTAATTGGTACAAGTAGTTCTGCATTACTAAATTTACCGCCCATGCGAGGGTGAATCTGACCGCCAGTAGGGTTTACCGCTGACGACAGTTGTGTTAAGCAGACAAAAAAAGTCTATTTTATGCACTTTCTTGTATAAACAGCCACATTCCAGCAAAACTAATCACATGATGTCACAGGCTACAGGCCTGTATTATTGCAGCTTAATAAATGTGCCTTGGTAACTAACGATGTGGAACAGACTTTCACAGAAATACACAAGCACACAGCAGCATGCAGTCAGCAACATCTGAACAGACGTCTATATTTATTGAGGGGAGGTTAGTTACACACAATTGTGTTAAACACAATCAGCGCCGAACAGCATTCTCTACTTGCCTGTCTCTGCCGATGGGAACATGTATATATTGTGGTGTCGCAGGCAACCCTCAACTGCTATTAGTGAAAAAGGGGACGGGGCACTAAATCTAGGTCCTTCCCTGCGCTAAGTTGATGGTAAATAAGAAAAAGAGTTTGTGGAGGAGAGGGGGGGATTTCACTGGGGCTCCCAAATCAGTCCCGGCTTGATAAATAGCAGCGGTGCATATTGACTTGACACCACTATAACCCTGTCACTGTGTGTACTGTGGGGTATGAAGGGTACACAGTGCATCGCCCTCTCAAGCCCTGGCTAGCTGAGGGGCATGGGTGTAAATGACCAGGGGGGTCCCTGCACATGCAGGTGTTTCTTTGTAGTTAGTGGGACACACGTGATGTCACTGTGGTGCAGTGCAATAAAGGTCACAATAATTTGGGCATCAGACCATCTCTATCACAAACTGAACTCTTTATTTACACTCCTCTTCCTAAACCACAAAAATCATAATGGTTGCAGCAATAAAGAAATATATATATATATATATATATATATATATATATACAGCTCCGTACTCTTTCCAGCACAGTTCTTAATGAGCAATATGAATATGGTTGCAAATATATCTCATTACTCCTCCTGCACAGTTTTTTATCTAGATGTAATATAACATAGTTCACATGTCTCTTACACTCCAGTACTCCATACTTCACTGCAGTTCACCCCTCCTCTGGAAGGGTACTCACATGGATGCTAACAGGCAGGCAGCTTCTCCTCAATGCTGTTCTGACACACACTGTGTAACTCCATTATTTCTCCTTTGGGCTCTGACACTTCTCTCTGTGTACACACAGCCCCTGGCTCTGACACTTATCTCTGTGTACGCACAGCCCCTGGCTCTGACACTTCTCTCTGTGTACTCTCAGCCCCTGGCTTTGACACTTCTCTCTGTGTACTCTCAGCCCCTGGCTCTGACACTTCTCTGTGTGTACACACAGCCCCTGCCTCTGACACTTATCTCTGTGTACGCACAGCCCCTGGCTCTGACACTTCTTTCTGTGTATTCTCAGCCCCTGGCTCTGACACTTCTCTGTGTGTACACACAACCCCTGGCTCTGACACTTTTCTCAGTGTACTCTCAGCCCATGGCTCTAACACTTCTCTGTGTATGCACAGCCGCTGACTCTGACACTTCTCTCTGTGTACTCTCAGCCCCTGCCTCTGACACTTCAGCTACCATGCCTCTTGTAGCAAACCTCCATCCAGGGTCTCTTCCATGCAAAATGTCCCTCCTCTCTCTTGGGGATCTCTTTAGTGATATGGGGTTCTCCCTCTCTCTGAGATTAGGGTTCCTTCCCTCTGTATATGCAGCCACACTGGTGGCTTTATCACAGTACATACCAGGTTTTCTGGGCACAGTAGTTCCACAGCTAGTCACAGTTAAGCCAGAATCACAGTGTAGCTCATCTACAACACATATGCAGCTCCTACATCCTATAGTGTATGCATGCTGCCACTTGCACCATTTCTTCCCCCTTCTCTCTAGGGGTCTCTGCTCTGGGGACTCTCCCCCTATTCAGGCACACAGTACTTGCTCTTGCGCAGGCAATGCCGGCGGGAGCCTACTCCCCACCCTCCCAAGTCCCCGAGCTACTAAATCACATCTCTTCTCCCCGTTTCCTCTGTATATCTGTCTTCTTCCCTCTTTCTACAGCCCATTCTTCTTCTCAGTCGCTTGTGTCACTTTTCAGAATCACTTAACTCGCCCTTTTGGTGACCCCTCCTGTATTCACTGGGGTCCAGGGTTTACAAAAACACCACTAGGGGGCGTTACATCACACAAAATAACTAAATAGACCCCCAAACAAGCTTATGCTATCGCAGTTGGTCTTTAACATAGATACGTACATTTCCTTCGTCGTCCAAGACCTGGATCTGACCAGAGTCACACAGCTTAACCACAGCTCCGACCGGAACGTCAAACTCACGACCCGTCTTGAGGTCCAGCCAGACATAATCGCCCTGTAACAAAGCACAAAAACAATCACTGGCTCAGTGTACCCGTGTGACCCAGTGAGGTCCAACGCCTCTAGTAATATGATTATCGTTTACTTATAAGGAGCCATATAGAGTCCGCAGCGCCGTACAGAGAGTGGGTCACCGCTAACGTACAATGAAAGTCTATCTTTTTCCTTTAAAAAAAACAAACAAACATGATAAAACTGTTTCTAATTCACAGGGAAAGTCCCAGGTTTTAAAGATGTGTCGCTGGAATGTCCATATGATTCAATGTTGATCAATTGTAAAATATAATTTCTCTTGTTATGTATATAAGTTAAAATTCTCATTATCCGTTTTTATTCTCTGGTATTTACAAGTCAATATTTACTGGAAAGGAGCGTTTATGGCTATACCTCAGGCTGGCGCCTTGCGGTTCTTTTCTCTGCCGCCATTTTCACAATTCTAATTTAAACTGAATAACAGCTATCACCTTTTTTGCACCATAACCAAGTCTTAGGGGGGTATTCAATTGTCAGCCAGTTGTTTTTTTGACCGTGTTAAGTCATTTTAACGCAGTTTTTTATCATTTTCCAGCGGGTTAACTTTACCTGCAATTCAATTCCATTTTTAACGCTACGTTTTTTTTCATCAAGCGGTCCTCTCGCGCTCCAGTAGGTCTATTGAAAGTATAGGGTGTGCGAGAGGCAGATGCGTTAAAAGCTATTCAATTGTTTTTTAACGCGGCGGGTAATACAGGCCAATATACTGCTTTATGTCTAACCTCTTTGAGGTGTGTTAAAAATAAAAAACCTCTGAAAAGTATTTGAAATCATGTAAAAATGTTGAACAAAAGTTAAACTTATGTTTATCACTAATGCCTAACTTGTGTAAGTTGATTTTCTTGTGAAAAAATATTGAAATAAAAAAAAAAACACAAATTAATTAGATTTCTGTATGTTTTTGGTACAAATATGAATGTAGTAATGTGTTTTGACATGGTATAGATGATTGTATGGTAAAAAGTAATTCAATAAAAAAATATGCTAAAAGAAAGTCCTGTAATGTAGATATTATCAATGTGTAATGCAATCTAATGTATGGAAATGTATGCAAAACCTTTTTTTTTGTGTTATACATGACCGCGTTAAAACTCCCCTTCACTCCCCTAAAATCTCGCAAACACAATTTTTACCTCTTTTTCAATTGAATTGCACAAGTTTTCCCGCTGGGCTATCTCAAAACGGTCGCTATTGCCAGCAAAAACCTGCGGGAGATTTTTTTATTTTTTTTTAAAACAGCGGGAAAAATAAAATCTTGCTAACAATTGAATAACCCCCTTAGTTTATTTCTGTTATTAATGGTGTATATGGTTATTAGAGACGGGGAGAACATCAACCGTTTGGTGGATTATAGGTAAATAGGAGTTTGATACATGAGTGTAATTGCACAGACTGCATATTGTTCCAGTCAGGTTGCAATAGGAAGAGGTCCTTGGTGTGCCTGTGTCATTCAGTCACTCAGCAATGTTGGTTTGTGGGTCAGTAGGTTGTTTGAATACAGAAAGAGAATAAATGTAAGTTTTGGGTGAACTGTGTAAAGTGACGGTAATCAGGTAGAATATTGTATTTAGGTTAAGAGGGTGGATCAGGAACTTGAGAAGCTCCCTGAAGAGGTGGGGAGGGAATTCCACAGAGTGGTTGCAGCCCAAAAAAGTCCTGTAACTGGGAATGGGTTTAGGAAACGAGTGGGGAAGAGAGGCGCAGATCTGGTGCAGAACGGAGGTGACAAGTGAGGAGACGTATCTTGCGGCAGTTTTGTTGATGCCTTGTTAGTAGCAGTATTTTATATCAGATTCAGCAAAATACAGGGACTGACAGAGCAGAGCTGTGGTGGAAGAACGATTTGTGAGGAGAATAAGTCTAACTGCTACGTGCAAAAGACAAAGAAAGTCTGATTAGGGGAAGATTAGTAAGTAGAGAATTGCAATAGTCAATGCGGGAGATGATAAGTGCATGAATTAAAGATTTTGCAGTGTCTTGTGTGAGATATGTGTGTATTCTGGAAATGTTTCTCTGATGAATGTAACAGGGTTTGGATATAGATTGGGTTTGGAAAACAAATGACAGCTCAGAGTCAAGGATGACACCTAGGCAGCAAACTTCAGAGGTTTCATTTCTTGTTGGCCACAGAAAAAGATATATCAGGTAGGCAGCTTTTGTTGACTGGTGGAAAGACTGAGGTTGAGATGGGAAGAGTGAGAGATATTCAGTAATGCAGTCAACATAGAGGGTGAGATATTCTGAGGTGATAGATACAGAGAATATTTATCATTTACATCAGTCCCTGCCCCATCGGAGATTGCAATCTAAATTTCCTGACACACACACACGCACACACACACACACACACATACATACATACATACACACACACACACACACACACACACATTTTATTCAGCAGTCAATTAACCTAGCAGTAAGTCTTTGGAGTGTGGAAGGAATCGAAGTCATGACCCCAGCTCTGTGAGACAGCAATGCTAACCACAGTCCTGCCCCACGTGTGCCTAGATGAACCTGGATTAAAGACTTCCTGTAGGCTGATGGAAAGCTACCATATCACTTATATTATTTGTGGATTGTAACTCAGAAACCCTGTAAGCCCCAAACAGTCATCGGCTTTATCAAGCTTCGTGTTTACATTGTGGTAATGATTTTAGTGTTGTCTTTATTCCAATGCTGAACATCGGAACTATAAATACTGAGCGCTCTTCTGGTAAGTCTCAGGTTTGGCACGAAGAGGGAAAAGAAACATCACTGTAAGGAAAGACAGACCACTCCAGCAATCTGTATAAATAATTAATCCTGTGGATTCTAAAAGGCATAGTGTCATCTAAAGAGACTCTATCGGATACAACAGGTATCCGAACCAATGTGGCAGAAAAACTTTAGCAAGATGTTATGTCCACAGGGACAGCTCAGCTGTTATGTGCCCTTAATCATAGCTTCCAATCCCTGTTTAACAGCTCTGTGCGCCAGAAAATATTCGGATGCAATTGATTTCAATGGAGCTGCATTTCCCAGTATTGATTTGCCCGTTGAGCTAAATCGCTATCAGCAGCAACTGCCACAAACCGCTGGAGGACAATTGCTGGAGTGACATCCTCCAATAACATTTAATGGATGCCTATAGGAACATATTTATAAGTTGTGATTTATACTTACATAATCTCATCAGGGAATTTGCCAGTGTGACTCTACACTTATGGGATATTACGGTAGACCGTTAATAAAGTTTTATTGATGTTATATATGTAACATCAATAAAACTATATATGTTATATATGTTGGGATATATATGTACAATGCCAGCAGTGTATCCGGTAAAGTCCTGTAGGATCACATGACATCGCGTATAGGTTACCACCATAAAAACGACTCAGCATGACAGCCAGAGGGTCAGCTACAAGTTGTAGTAACATATAGTGCTGACGAAATGCAGTAAAACACTGGTGTAATTTAGGATTCTAAATGGATTACATTAAACAGCTTTTTTTCACTAGCGAATTTAATCAACGCATGCAAACATGGCGGACCAGTGCAAGACTGTAAATCATACTTGCCAACTTGGGAGATCAGTCCTCTGGGAGATCTCCAAAGTTCTCCGTGTCATGGTGGCTTAGCCACGCTAATCGCATCATTAGGCCCCGCCCCCTGGTATACAATACCAATTTGGGCCTATTACAGCAGGGGACGGGGTCAGGATGATGCAATTAGCCCCGCCCTTCACCAACGAAGTGGGCAGGATTCGGGAGGTTGCCTTGCTCTCTCTGGAGAAAAATTTGGAGTCTCCCGGACATTCTGGGAGAGTAGGCAACTATGATGTAAATACGCCTTTACCCTAACCTCACCTACCTTGTGTGTGGAAGAAAGAGTAAGACCTACCTCTCAGCATTATACTTATCTGTATCAGGAAACTGTGAGCAGAGGGGGCAAGGCTGTGTCTTGACCCAAAGGGGTATAAACCCCTGGTATGGACGGACACCTCCTTACTGGACGTTGAAAACTGAAGGGTGACTAATAAATGTCCAATGTCTTCCGATTTACCCCTCTCATGGCAGGACCCACAGCCTCATAACATCCTTTGAAGGCAGTAAATACCCCTGTGTATGGGCACAGTGGGCCAGAGGGGCAATAAGAAGGTGATTAGGAACAGGGGCATTTGGGTCCCCCAAAAAACAGACCCGACCCCTTAAAAAGGGCCATGAGATGGCTAAGGTGAACGACAGAGAATGGGGTTAGGAAACACCTGTTTAAGTGGAAACAGCGCCACCTACATTTGCAAAAATTTCAAAAAACATTCTTGGCAAAGCAAACTAGCTTTACCCACAATGCACTACACACTGTAAAGGTCTTTATGCCGTAAGAAATGTAACAATTGGCATCACACCGTGTTGTGATTTAAGGAACATTTTACAGCTATACTATGACCAAAATAAGATATTTTACTAGGGTGGCTCGTTCCCCTAGCTGAAGCCCAGGGCTGCTACATGCAGACATTTTACCAGGGCTCTGTCGGCAAATTAAAAAAAATCATCTTTAGCGTCACCGCTTGATAAATAGGGGCTTTAATCATTTGAGTTCTAAATCAGTTTCAATCCCTTCCTAATTGGATTCATTACATTTGACCAACAAATAAGGCCGGTAAGACGTACTCATCATCTTTGTGTAGAATATGTGGGAGTTTCAGAAGCATATAAGGTGTTTCTCTTTTATTTAGGTCTGAAAGTAAATCAAATTTAAATGTGTTAAAGGTCCTTTCATTAATCGATGTTAGTGGTCCTTCAATGTGTGAGCACTGTGTCTCAGGAATTATTTACTAAATTATATTGAATGAATGACTATACCATGTAAACTCCCTCTGAGATCCCTGCAGTCCTTAAATAAAAAGCTTAATTATACATCATGTCACCTCTCTTTTTTGCTACACATGTAGAGCATACTTGGCTACTTTCCCAGATTGTCCCAAAAATTCAGGAGCTCTCCCGGCAGTAGGGCAACCTCCCGAATCTTCCCTGCTTCGTTGGTGAAGTGAGTGGGGGTGTGGCTAATTGCATCCTTCTGGCCCCGCCCCCTGCTATAATAGGCTGGAATTGGTATTGTATAGCAAAGGGCGTGGCCAGGATGACGCTATTAGCGAGGCCACGCCCCCAAGACGAGGCCAACTTTGTAGATCTCCCGGAGGGGTGGTCTCCAAAGTTGGCAAGTGTGATGCAGAGTAAGAACTGGGGTAGAGGTTTACAGGCCTGTAGTTGTCCAGTGCTGCCCATCGTGAGACTGGAGGTTTAATGGTATTTCCTAAGGATTTATGGCTTTTACGGGTAGATTTATCAAACCTCCTAAAAACGAAAAGTGGAGGTGTTGCCCATAGCAACCAATCACATTCTAGCTCTCATGTTATAGAATGCACTAGATAAATGATAGCTGGAATCTGATTGGTTGCTATGGGCAACACCTCTGCTTCTTTTGTAGAATGTTTACTAAATACACCCCTTAGAAGCTGCAGAGTGTGACAACTGTACAAGTGACTACAATTCAACTGTTTGTAGGGGCATCATAATAGAGGGTGCAGCAGCTATGGGGCCCAAATGTTGTCTCACCCCCTACCCCCATCTCCAAGGCCCCTGTTTCCTCCTGAGTTCTCTGCTGTGCTTTTAAAAGAGCAGAGGCCTCTTCTTCAAATTGGTGTAAAATTTGATCACTTTTATCTGACGTTAGGGCCTCTAACTTGTTGCGGTATGATCGTCGGTTTTGGGTCTTTCTACTCAGTTGGACTCCCACAGCCTCCCTGCCCTCAAATGTCAAGCCTCAAATTGTATTAGTTCACAGCTCAAATTTTTTTAACACAAACTATAAAATATTGTTTGAGTATAAATGGCTACGATCTATGGTATTTACATTTTCATTTGTTTTTGGGTTTTTTATTTGAGCTGTCAATATTACTTTCAAGAATCTATCATAAATTTTAAAAGTTTACAGCAGATTTCTCTAATCTGGGGACACCCCACTGCTGCTGGTCCAGAAAAACCATTTTTCTGAAACACAAAATTGAGAAGTTACAAGTTCCTGTAATACAAACAATCTTTTATCCAAAATTATTTCACAATTGAATTGCATCAATGATGAAATCATCATCACCATTTATTTATATATATAGCACCACTAATTCCGCAGCGCTGTACAGAGAACTCACATCAGTCCCTGCCCCAATAGAGCTTACAGTCTAAATTCCCTAATACACACAGACAGACAGAGAGAGTCTAAGGTCAGTTTAA
This sequence comes from Mixophyes australis, assembly GCA_036250195.1. Lineage (NCBI taxonomy): Eukaryota > Metazoa > Chordata > Amphibia > Anura > Limnodynastidae > Mixophyes > Mixophyes australis. Next base: position 19,091,618 of record JAVHZZ010000002.1, on the reverse strand, counting down.
TAGCAGCCAATTAACCTAACAGTATGTTCCTGTAATACAAACAATCTTTTATCCAAAATTATTTCACAATTGAATTGCATCAATGATGAAATCATCATCACCATTTATTTATATATATAGCACCACTAATTCCGCAGCGCTGTACAGAGAACTCACATCAGTCCCTGCCCCAATAGAGCTTACAGTCTAAATTCCCTAATACACACAGACAGACAGAGAGAGTCTAAGGTCAGTTTAATAGCAGCCAATTAACCTAACAGTATGTTTTTGGAATGTGGGAGGAAACCAGAGCACCTGGAGGAAACCCACGCAAACACGGGGAGAGCATACAAACTCCACACAAATAAGGCCATGGTCAGGAATCGAACTCATGACCCCAGTGCTGAGAGGCAGAAGTGCTAACCACTGAGCCACTGTGCTGTCCAAGGTGATCAAAAACTTCTAATATTACGCAACATAGTTTTTTGCAGAGGCAAAACAGCAGTACGTTATTAACATCAATATTTGTTTATGCTTTCATTGGACCTATATAGGTACTTAACATTGCCCTGGTCTTGCTCTCAGGATCACATTAAACCTTATTGTTCTGGTAATAATGGTACAGTGGCATAGACTACGTCTCACCGGTAGAAGAGTGCTCGGTTTCACAGCCTGGTTAATGTTACGTAGTAGGGCCCACTTGCCCTGGTCTTTCTCCAAGACTTCCTCCACTCCTCTCCTTTGGTACATCCCGACGGTCGCAGTCAACGTTTAAATACAACAAGGCAGTTATCCAAAGGGAATTGTGACCATGCTAACCTATACGGTATAATTCATTATAATCTCCACCTGTAGCCCGCGCAAGGTAGAGATTACACTTCATAGAGAGGGAATCATGGTGAATTCAAAAACAAGAGTAAATAGGATCCTTTCCGAGAAAAAATCGTGGTTCATTCTCGGGAGTCTCGAAGAATCAATGTATCAATCCTGTGTATCAACATTAACGAACATCGATGCATAAATGTTGTTGTTTCACAGACAAGCGGAGCTTCTCTTTCTACCATCGGACTCCGAACTGCTGAGCTCTGCCACCGATCCTGGCTGCATGCTGGTGAACTCTGATCAGTCCTCTTGTAGGAGAATTTGTACTTATTAATCTGCAGATGGATCCACTCGTAGGTAACACATGGCTTTTGATTAACTTAATACCTTAACAACCAGAGAGGCGAAGCACTAAGGGAACCCAAAACCAAGACCCACCTCTACACATAAACAGATAACCTACTACCATAGCAACCGGATTTTAAATAATTTATTGATTTTTCACCTTCTTTAAGCAGTCTGTGCTCCTTAGAGTATTAATGCTTGTTGGAGCCTTACGTGAATCAATTTCTGACGAATGCTGGAAAAGCTGAGAGGTTCAATTTAAGGAAACACTGGTGCATGTAAAATATTTGCTAGACACCAAAGGGAAAAGGAGGAAAATCAGAGTATATTATCTGAACAGTTTATGATGTCTGTGAAATATTCCTAGAAACATTAAAGATCGCATTCACAGAAAGAGAAGAATGTTAATTTTAAGCTTGAAAAAGTATTATTAATTTTCTGTGCACAGATTAATAAAGAAATTAACTTGGCATGATTAACAACAAAAGTAGACTTATTATAACAAAAATATACAGTTGTATGTTCAAGTTACTGCATGAAGTCTCTGAAATGTGTTCATAATGATGGTATTAAATTTTATTTTTCATTTGTGAATATGGCAATAAAGAATGTCTTCAAAAATAAATCATCATCAGCTATTTATATAGCGCCACTAATTTCGCAGCGCTGTACAGAGAACTCACATCAGTCCCTGCCCCATTGGAATGTAAATTCCCTAACACACACACACACACACACACACACACACACATACTTTACTTTCTTGCAAGTAAATTACTATTAGTTAGTGAGTCAGTATTATTAGATTTTTACAGTTCTGGATAGTGATCTGTAATAGGGATCTATAAGTAGATACTAAATTTATAAAGATTGCTAAAGATTTTTTGAATTGCAACTATTAAGATACTTCTGTATCTAAGTTGAAAGATAATGGTAAACAGCAACTACGGAGGAGATATAGCTGTATTCCAACCCTCTCTTTTGTATTCTATTTATAATGATAGAATGGACATATTTAGAATATATTATATCAATCGCCGGAATTCTCCCTCCCCGTCTTTAATTAATGGATAAAATTTTTAAGTGTCTAACTAACCCAATAGGAATGAACATATGTCTGATTGGTTCCTGGGATTTTAAAAACCCAACTCAAACTGACAGTCGGCTTGTCTAGAGAAAGCTTACCAGTGAAACGCGCGTTGGCGTTAGTGCTGTGTGTGCTAATAACTATTAACTTTAATATGATTTAATTTAGAAGAATACCTATTAGATAGCTATCCAAACTATTACTGTCCAATTCCGAGTTAGGTTCTGGAAGGTAACTAGTAATTCATTCCCGTCACTGCAAGTAATTTATTTGGCTGCATTTTACAACCAACAAACAGATTGATATATTCCAAACTGAATGCTAGATACCAAGAATTATATTTGTTTTCGTATGGAGATACCTTTCCCCGAGGGACTATATATATATATATATATATATATAGATTAAATAGAAATCTGTCATTGAAAAATACAAATGTCTGTATTAATATGACAATTTAAAATAATAAATTTACATGGTAATAGCTATCTGGAATACTTATTGAAGTATTATACTAAGTAACCTATCGGGTATTCCAGTTTAGAAAGTGGGGACATGAATTCATAAATACCACCTTCTATATAACTAATAGATTAATCACCATACACAGCACTTTTTTAATCACTTTATTACACTTCACTTTATATTTCGCTGCTTTTTTAATAATACCTTATTTAACAATAAAGTTACGTTTTAATTAATGTTGTGGTTTAATGTATAAAGGAAATATATTAAATATATAAAGCACATAGTGCACCATTGGATCATTGTCTACTTATACCCAAATTCAAATAGAAACATATGTTGGGATCCGCTTCTATTTGAATACATGCATACAAGGTATGTTTATTTTATAAACATTGTGTTCAAAGATGAACTAGATAGATAGATAGATAGATAGATAGATAGATAGATAATGGGGCATATTCAATTGTCTGGGTTACTCTCTAAAGTAACGCGGCGTTAAAACTATTACCGTTATTACGGTAATTCTAACCCGGATTTCACGACAAGGAGCTACGATGTCACTCACCGGACCGTGAGTGCCTCTGCCCTTGTGCGTGGTTCTCTCTCCTTCCTGCCGGCGCCTGTCCTTAGCCGCCATCTTGATCGGATTGCGCATGTGCAGAATCCCTGAACTCTTATGACCTTGCTTTTAATCTAATTGGTGGATCAATCACCTCTTCCTATTTAAGGCACCTGTGCTCTTTGTATCATTGCCTGATCTTGATTCTCACTTCCTGTGAGTCTCTGAAGGTGTTTCCTGTGTCCTGCCCGTGTCTTCAGCTCCCTGCTGGATTACCCTGCATATCTGTTCTGGAAAAGCTTCTCAGCTCATCTGCTGTATACATACAGCTATAGACTATTTGCTATTACCCTGCATATCTGTTCTGGACAAGCTTCTCAGCTCATCTGCTGTATACATACAGCTATAGACTATTTGCTGTTACTCTACTTATCTGCACCTGGACAAGTCCTTACCTCCTCGCGGTGGTACAACTTGCTATCCGCAGACCACTGACTCTTCCTGCTACCTACCTGCACCTGGACAAGTCTTCCCATCACAGCAGTGGTACAACTTGCTATCTGCAGACCACTGACTCTCCCTGCTACCTACCACTATAGCTGCAAGTCGCTGACTTTCCTACCACTATAGCTGCAAGTCGCTGACTTTCCTACCACTATCGCTGCAAGTCGCTGACTTTCCTACCACTATAGCTGCAAGTCGCTGACTCTTATCTACTCCATTGACATTCCTTCTCCACCAGTTGTTGTATAGAGTTCCAACTATTCACCCTGCTGCCCAGAGGATCGCTGTGCAATCCGCCCCTCTGGTAAGCATTATCATCTGGTGAATCCTGGGTAGAACTCCTAGTGCCCGTGACATGTGAGTTGAAAGCCAGCGTTAAATGTACTGTAATAATGGTAATTACACGCACTATTACCATAATAACGGTAATAGTGCGCAAGCCACATTGCTTTTGCGAGTAATGCGGACAGTTGAATATGCCCCAATATGTGGGAGTCTCTCCACTGTGGCTTCAGGTCCCCGGCAGCAGTGATTCGATTGTGATTCACTGTCTGTTCCTTGTTAGGCGGGACAGGGAGCAAGTCATAGCTCCCCATCCAGCCATTAAAATTTTTGCCACCACATGGCGTCGGCGCGCCAGGGGCTAATTAAGACGCTGCGCGCCGCCATTTTCTCAGTTCTTCGCAGAGACTGAAGAGAGAGGACGTCGTGGGATGTCATACTGGAAGAGAGAAGCAGCCTAGCCAGACAACGGAGAGCAGCTGCAGGGGGCCCTTGTATCGGCTGAGAGCTACCCTGCCAAGAAGACGTTGGGGAATTGGTCCCAAAGACTCCAGGTACAAGATCAGCCACGGCTGAACATTAAGGACAGCAGCAGGGTGAAGAAGAGTGGGGAAGACACCAGAATACAGCCGGATCCAGGTAGGGCCCCTGTGGGCACCCCCTTTACTGGGCTCCTGCCGCACCTCAGTCACTGCACACCCTCTGTGGGCACAAGCACGTTAGGGCTCCAAAATACCCTTAGGATTCCCAAAGTGCCCTCAGCCCCCCCCAAGAGTCAGCAAGAGACAGGCCCCAGTATCCTGAGGCAGCAAGAGACAGGCCCCAGTAGCCTGAGGCAGCAAGAGACAGGCCCCAGTATCCTGAGGCAGCAAGAGACAGGCCCCAGTATCCTGAGACAGCAAGAGACAGGCCCCAGTATCCTGAGGCAGCAAGAGACAGGCCCCAGTATCCTGAGGCAGCAAGAGACAGGCCCCAGTATCCTGAGGCAGCAAGAGACAGGCCTCAGCAGCTTGAGGTACCAACAGACAGGCCCCAGTATCCTGAGGCAACAAGAGACAGGCCCCAGTAGCCTGAGGCAGCAAGTGACAGGCCCCAGTAGCCTGAGGCAACAAGAGACAGGCCCCAGCAGCCTGAAGCAGTAACAGACAGGCTCTAGTAGCCTGAGGCAGCAAGAGACAGGCCCCAGTATCCTGAGGCAGCAAGAGACAGGTCCCAGTAGCCTGAGACAGCAAGAGACAGGCCCCAGTAGCTTGAGGCAGCAAGAGACAGGCCCTAGTAGCTTGAGGCAGCAAGAGACAGGCCCCTGGCCTGAGCCCCAAAACATAGAAACAGCGTGGTCTTGAGCACGCTAAAAGACCATTACATGTCCCAATTAGTTGAGAAACCAACTAGGAACCGGACTATACTGGACCTAGTAATAACAAACAATGTAGACGTAATATCAAATATTCAAGTAAAGGAGCACTTGGGAAACAGTGATCATAATATGGTCTCATTTGAAATTAGTTTCCAGAAACAACAGTATAAGGGATCAACTAGGACTTTAAACTTTAAAAAGGCAAATTTTAATATGCTAAAGGAGTCTATAAAGAGCATAGACTGGGACAAAGCCTTTGAAGGAAAAAATATGGAAGAAATGTGGGCTGTCTTTAAAATGTTGTTGGAAACATACACGTATAAGTTCATTCCTATGGGAAATAAATGTAAGTCTAAACCAATGTGGCTAAATAAAAAGGTAAGGGAAGAAATGCAAAGGAAGAAGCGTGCATTTAAATTGTTTAAGTCTGAAGGGTCAGAGGAGTCCTTCCGTAGGTACAAGGAATGTAATAAAACATGCAAAAAGGAAATTAGATTGGCTAAATTAGAAAATGAAAGGCACGTTGCAAAAGAAAGTAAGACAAACCCCAAAAAGTTTTTTAAGTATATAAATGGCAAAAGGATTAAAAAAAGATAATATAGGACCCCTAAGAAGTGAGATGGGTGAATTGATAAATGATACTAAGGAAAAAGCAGAGATATTAAACACGTTCTTTTCTTCAGTATTTACCAGAGAGGAACAAATGGCAGGAGTAATACATAAAAATGGAAATGAAACCATGCCATTAATTAATACTTGGTTGTCAGAGGAAGAAGTCCAAAGGCGACTGAAGAATATTAAGATAAATAAAGCTCCAGGTCCAGATGGCATACACACAAGGGTCCTTATGGAGTTAAACTCGGAAATAGCTAGACCGCTATTCTTAATTTTCAGAGATTCAATCTCATCAGGCTCAGTACCAAGGGATTGGCGAATAGCAGATGTGGTGCCGTTGTTTAAAAAGGGGACGAGATCACAACCAGAGAATTATAGACCTGTAAGCCTGACATCAATAGTGGGGAAACTACTGGAAGGTATTTTAAGGGACAGTATTCAGGATTACTTGGTACGCAATAAAATTATTAGTGGGAATCAACATGGATTTGTGAGGGATAGGTCATGTCAAACTAATCTAATTAGTTTCTACGAGGAAGTTAGTGGGAACTTAGACCAGGGCAGGACAGTAGGTGTGGTCTACTTAGATTTTGCAAAGGCCTTTGATACAGTGCCACACAAGAGGTTGGTTTACAAAATAAGGGAACTGGGTCTAGAAATCAAAATTTGTACTTGGATCGAAAACTGGTTAGAGAATAGGGAACAGAGAGTTGTGATAAATGGAACATTTTCTAATTGGTCAAAGGTCTTAAGTGGAGTACCTCAAGGTTCCGTGCTGGGACCACTCATTTTTAATATATTTATTAATGACTTTGGTGATGGTTTAGAGAGTAAAGTTTCTATTTTTGCAGATGACACTAAACTCTGTAAGGTAATAAAATCAGAGCAAGATGTAGCTTCTCTACAGAGGGACTTAAATAAACTGGAGGATTGGGCGGCTAAATGGAATATGAGGTTTAACACAGATAAATGTAAGGTTATGCATTCAGGGATCAAAAACAGAACGCAATCTATAAATTAAATGGAATTAATTTGGGAGAATCTATAATGGAAAAGGATTTGGGAGTGCTCGTAGACAGTAGACTTAGCAATAGTGCTCAATGTCAAGCAGCAGCTGCAAGGGCAAACAAAGTATTTGCATGCATAAAAAGGGGCATAGATGCAAGGGAAGACAGTGTCATTTTGCCACTGTATAAATCGTTGGTAAGACCTCATCTTGAATATGCAGTACAGTTCTGGGCACCACTCTATAAAAAAGATAATTTGGAACTAGAAAGGGTTCAGAGAAGGGCGACAAAATTGATAAAGGGTATGGAGTCATTAAGTTATGAGGAAAGGTTAGCCAGTTTAGGCATGTTTACTTTAGAAAAGAGGCGTCTAAGGGGAGATATGATTACTATGTACAAATACATTAGGGGTCAATACAGAGAGCTTTCATGGGAACTTTTTACCCCAAGGACCATACACAGGACATGTGGTCATCCCCTAAGGTTAGAGGAGAGGAAATTTCACAACCAGCAAAGGAATGGGTTCTTTACAGTAAGGGCAGTCAAGATATGGAATTCATTGCCAGGGAAGGTTGTGATGGCAGATTCAATAGATATGTTTAAGAAAGGGTTAGACAAATTTTTAGCGGAAAGGTGTATCCAGGGATACGACCGTTAATTTAAAATAAAGGATAGTAGTGGATATAGGGTAAAAATTGGATTGCAATATTGAGTCTGGGGGGATTTTCAAAATTGAAACAGATGGGCGGTTGCCTACTCTGGATTAATTTCAAATATAAGTGCAGGATCTCAGAAGATCCAAAATAGGTTGAACTTGATGGACTGGTGTCTTTTTTCAACCTCATCAACTATGTTACTATGATTAGCCTTTGATTTTACTCAGGCTAGGAAGTGGGTAGTAGCATTGAAGGACGTGTTCCACTTATCAAGACCGGGTCGGTCTGTTCTCCAGGAGTGAAGTGATCATTTGTGTGGTGATCTCGTTGCTGTCGTGATTTGAGTAATTGGGCTCCTGTAATTGTTCCCCCTTAGCCGAAGTCCCAGTTCAGCCCTAGCGCCTTCAAGTATTCTCCACACCCGGGAAATAGGCGACAGGGCAACCGAGCTGGCAGTATAGCACAGTCCTAGTTTAAGTTCCAGAGGTCCAGGCTAGTGGTTCCAATCTGGGGTGCGCGGATTTGAGTTCTAGCAGCTAAGGTTGGTGGTTCCACATCCGTGCTGTGTGTTCCATGAAACGTGGAGTGGGTTGCCCAGAGTTCCGGCAGTGGCCACTCACGGTTCCAGACTGGCCCCTGAGGTGAACACTTCCTAGTTGGGGGAGGATATCTTCCCCTGTAAATCCCTGGATTGAGGGTCACCGTTAAGAAGAGGGGAGGGTAACACTAAGAGCTAGCCTTAAATTCTCCCTATAGGGCCCAAGAGTCAGGCCCCCATCAAAGGTAGGCTCCTGGTACACCCTTTTCTCGTCCACGTAGAGTGTGTTACCTAATGGAACTGTGTGGGGAAAGTCATGTACAACACTTAGTACTTGTGAGTTGTAAGTGTAGCGGCACCAGGTCACATAGTCTGTTGATAGGACCAGGGACTGTATGTTGTGTTGAAGTTAGTCTAGGTGTGGGTGGTACACGTCAGGCTGAAGGTAGAGCTGTGGGAGGACTGTGTTCTTACTGCCTGGTTTTAACAGGTGCTAAAACACTGGGCGTGGACGATTGTCAGGAGAAGACAGTGAGTCCTGATGAGTATCACCATCCGGAGCGGATCTTCTTCTTGGCAAGAGCCCTCGCCAGTACGGTAGTGAGTAGGATACTCCGGAAGGATCTGTGCTCGTCCCGAGTATCCGCAGCCCCGTGCCCAGGCTGAGTAATTCGAGGGAACGGCAAGTGGGGTAAAGGGAAGTCACCCCCTCGTACACCCCTCTCCGTTTACTTGTATCCTTGCCTGTCCTTAATTGTGTTACTCTCCTCCCTAGGTTGCTCGATTGAGAAGTTGTACGCCGAGGGTGACTGGTGTAGATCTCTGGGAAATAGCATCCAGAGTGTGTTATAGTTGTTTCTCAGGATCAGATAGGGACCTGCGGATGAAGCGAAGGGAATTGCGGTTTGTGTGGCCCAATGCCCTGGGCACAGATGGATGGATAGATGGATATGAGCAGTAGATAGATAGATAGATATGAGAAATAGATAGATAGATAGATAGATAGATAGATAGATAGATAGATAGATAGATAGATAGATATGAGAGATAGATAGATAGATAGATAGATAGATAGATAGATAGATAGATAGATAGATAGATAGATAGATAGATAGATAGATAGATAGATAGCTGGATATGAGAGATAGATAGATAGATAGATAGATAGATAGATAGATAGATAGATAGATAGATAGATAGATAGACAGATAGACAGATAGATAGATAGATAGATAGATAGATAGATAGATAATACATGTACAATTTATAAAAAAAAATAATTCACACTTATGCATAAAATTAGAAGAAAGCAGGTTCTAAATGTACACACAGAAGCTATTTATAATAAGGGCAGTAACCATATGCCACATGTAATGTTATATTTCTCTATAAATGTTACCGATATTCCTCTCACTCACATCTTTGTATCACTTTCTGTTAATTCCTCTTTTTACACTCTTGACCAATATTTAGCCTCTGTTATCTCCTGCATCAATTCATAAACAGTAAAACCTTATTTTATTTTACTTTTAATGCTATTATCAGCCCCATCTATATCTGTTCCTACAACTTGGGGACAGCTGTGAAGCTTGTCCTTGTTGTTTGTATTCTCCAGGGGGACAAGTCCTAGGAGCCCTCTGAATAATTCATTAATAAATACAGAATGACCTCATGCGTTAAGGCTGAGGCTGTAATATATTCACATGAATACAGGTACTGGGCTTCCACATCACAAAGCTTCAGAAATAACATATATATAATAATTTCTGGAACATTTTAATGTGCACTGAGCATGGCCAGAAACGGATTGTATGGCAGAAAACCGCAAGTGGATGCAATTCATCTTCTAGCACAAAGGACAGTTACGGCAGCCTACGATTTCAGGGGCGGTACGGAGACTGGACTGGGCGTATGCACATAGCCAATCAACAGTAAGGGCGTGCCAAGCTCAGCGCACGCAGCAGTATTCGATTCAAGCTTTGAGCATCTCTCAGGTACGTGTTTTTCAGTCCTATGACTTGCCCTAGCTACAGGTCAGGTGTAAGTGCTAATTAGTAGTGATGATTGCTGTGTGAGCATGCTATGACATGTGTTTGTAATCAGGAGCAACTGTAAAAATGCAGTTAATACATTAAGACATCCTGATAAATCATACTTACCTACTTGGAGGCCTCCAGGAGTTGCCGGAAAGGGGGTTTGGTGGTAAGGCGGGAGGGTTGGGGCACGGCCACAAGGGCAGGTCCAAAAAGACGCCATTCACCACAATTTGCGTCATTTTGGCTGCTGAATTGCAGGATGCGAGAGACTTGTCTGCACTCCAGTGAGTTCGGGAGACCTACCCGGAATTCAGGAGTCTCCCGGACATTAAAGGAGAGCGGGCAAGGATGTGATAAATGTATTTTATCGAAAATGTTTTTTTGGGTTTTTTTTTAATTATTGACTACATTATTAACAGATGACAATAATTGAATAAATGTTTTTTTCTGTGTGTTTGAGATTTTATATTCCACATATATATACATTGTACGTATTCTGCAATGTTTTGTGTCTGTCTCAATATTGCAAGTTCCGCACATGCCGAGCGCACCTAGATCCGTATTCAACAAGAGACGTTTCTTCAGAACCGCTTGTAGTTGTGTGTGTGTCCCAATTATGTGCATTTTCCAACAAACGCACAATACATTCGTTTCGCTGCCTTAATGGAGCAGGCCCAAGATTTTCTTCCGCAAGGTAAAAAAAACAATGCAAGAAAAATTAAATTTGAAATAACAAAATACCTATTAAATATCTAACAGCACCGGGAACCTGTCATAACAGAAGATTTTTATTCAACCTGTTGAATTGATGAATATTATTTCACCACAGACTTCCAGCTCACAGCAGGACGTCACTCTCAGCTGTTTGCAGAAAAGTACAAGAGACAATTGCTGAGCAAAAATACTGATCAAACATGAAAATCCCAATAGTGGCAATAACTGCTCCAGAGAGGACGTTAGTACAATGAACAGCGATGGAACTTCATCTGTGAAATGTAACAACCCACACCGACATGGTAAACATTAACTATATTAAAATATAACGAGATTCCTGGCACGTAACTCTTAGACTTTGCTTCGGGTATTTTGTATGTTTTCAGAGAGTACTGGTTAAACGTGAAATACAAAAAACTCCAGTGCGCTCATATAGTCTTCATTGCGCACTAAGGGGCAGATTCAGTAAGGAAAGGAAAAAAAGAGTAATTTTGCACCTCGACAAAACCATGTTGCATTGGAGGAGGGGGGGGGGATTTAAAATGTGTGAACAGATTTATAGTTGGGGTAGGGCATGTCCTAGACCAACTTTACGTTACACTGTAAAAATAAAGCTACCAAGTATACGTGTGCTACATGAAAAAACAACCAGTATTTATGTTATGCGCAAAATAATAAACTAATATTGAAACATGGTTTTGTCCAGGAGAAAAGGCCAAGGACAATTTCATATTGCACCATTTTTCTTTTCTGCCACTGCTGTGTGCCAATGTGTCCTAGATGTGGTAGGAACTGCCGTGTGTTTGTGTCATTGCTCTGTCGCTTACCATCCAGCCAGGTCGCTGCAGTATTTGTCCGTAAGTGTATGAAAATAATATTGTGATTTGTGAGGTGGTCTAAATTGACTGCAAATGACTTGAAATTAGTGTTATTGAGGTTAATAATAATGTAGGAACAAACAAAGAGCAAAAATATGTGATTTCAGCATATTTTAGGATTTTTCCTAAAAAATCCAAAACTAAAACCAAAACACACGAGGGCGGTTTCGCCAAAACCAAAACACAAAGCTAATCCAGATCCAAAACCAAAACCAGTTCACGGGGGTCAGTGAGCATCTCTAATCTCAATGCATACATCCAGCGCCTCCTGTGTTAAATATAGGTGAACCAGGTCTTGACAAATGTGCCTAAAGTGCATTCCCATAGAACTCCAATGCATTTTAATTAGAGATGCTGAAATAGAAATAATAGATCTGGCAGGCTTGGTCTTCTAAATCTGCAGTCTTTGTTTGAAAGTGTATGAAAATAATATTGTGACCTGTGAGGTGGTCAAAATTGACTGCAAATGACTTGAAATTAGTGTTATTGAGGTTAATAATAATGTAGGGGGAGAAAATGCAAAAATATGTGATATTAGCAAAAAAAAGGGGATTTTAGAAAAAAAATCAAGATCCAAAACCAAAACCAAAACACACAAGGGCGGTTTTGCCAAAACCAAAACACGAAGTTAATCCAAATCCAAAACCAAAACCAAAGCCAAAACCAGAACACAGGGGTCAGTGAACATCTCTAATTTTAATACACATTTAATGCTTCTGAATGCAGAATTGCTTGTCAGGTAGGGTGTACATTTGTCTTACATTATTATTACATTTATTTTGTTCAGCGTCATAATGGACCTGATTCATCAAGGAAGTTAAGCAAGAAATTGAGTAAGTTTTCTGGACAAAACCATGTTACAATGCAAGGGGTGCAAACAGGCGCGGGCTGGGAGAGGCGTGGCCGGGGGGCACACAGGCGGCCGCATTCCATGAAAAGGGATGCGGCCGCGTCATTGATGACGCGGCCGCATCCCCTGTCATGTGATGCGGCCGCCTGTGCGCTGACACGGCCGCATCTGATGTCCCCCGGCCCTAATAGCGGCCTGACCGAGCAGCCCGATGCCCCCCTGCCCCCTGGGTCAGCCCGCCCCTGGGTGCAAATTAGTTTATTATTTTGCACATAAGTTAAATACTGGATGTTTTTACATGTAACACACACATACTTGATAGCTTATTTGTACACTGAAATTTAAAGTTGATCTAGGAAAAAGAAGCCAGTATTTAACTTATGTGCAAAATAAAAAAACTCATTTGCACCCCTTGCATTGTAACATGGTTTTGTCCAGGAGAAAAATTAAGTAAAAAAAAATGAGTACTTTCCTTAATGGATCAGGCCCAATGTGTTTAATGCACCTTGAAAAAAGTATGTGGTTTTATTAATTGCTGTTTTGTTACCAAACTGTACCTTTTCTCATGACACTATGCAAAATTTCGAATCTAGCCCGAATCTGCTTCATTTTTCCCTTTCTATTACACAGACATATATGATAAAACAATGTGGATTATATATATACTGTTGATAATAGACAGCGGTGTATGTTCCAGGTGAAATTGATCCCAAACTGAGCTGTATTTAAGCTCTTTAGGGATGTTTAATGCTTCCTCCAAGCCTTAGACTATGGGGTATATTTACTAAACTGCGGTTTGAAAATGTGGAGATGTTGCCTATAGCAACCAATCAGATTCTAGCTATCATTAATTTAGTACATTCTACAAATTGACAGCTAGGATCTGATTGGTTGCTATAGGCAACATATCCACTATTTCAAACCCGCAGTTTAGTAAATATACCCCTATGTCTCAGTTACAGCTTGAGAATAAATGATGGTTCTGTATAGAGAAAGATGTATAGTTATTCAAGGTGGTATTCAAGCTCAGTTTGTGAGTAAGAGCACACTCCCATAGTATAACATGACAGATCCAAAGAAGTTAGTTAGAAACCAAATTGTGAATTGAAGTGGTAAGAACACCGGCTCCCTTCTGTAGTGACTCCTTATCGAAGTCTACCCCGCCAGGTGGCCACCTAATATGGACAATTGCAACGCCAATCTTTATTGTTGTTTATTTTATTTTTTGTTCATGTATTATATAAATTTTATATGACTGTTCGAGTTAAATGTTCTTTTATTTTCTCCTACCCTTATTATTATAGCGACTATTATGTTAGCTGCTTCAAGTTATTTATATTATTGTTATTTTTGGGGCTTAATTTTGCGCTGTTCACTTGAGGTTTTCTTCATGAGGCAAAATAAATGCAGACATGAAAGCAAAGGGTATGGAGGAACCGGATCATTAGAGAGCTTAAATTCAAAGTGGAAGAGGGCACAGCTGAAATAAAAGGAGAGATTGTGGCTCAAAGTGGAGATTGGGACAGTTGTGAGTTTGTGCAGTATAGGTGGGAGTAGGGTAGGTGTGAGGGTGTACCAGTGTGTGTAGTATAGGTGGGAGTAGGGTAGGTGTGAGGGTGTACCAGTGTGAGTAGTATAGGTAGGAGTAAGGTAGGTGTGAGAGTGTAAAAGTGTGAGTAGTATAGGTGGGAGTAGGGTAGGTGTGAGAGTGTACCAGTGTGAGTAGTATAGGTGGGAGTAGGGTAGGTGTGAGGGTGTACCAGTGTGAGTAGTATAGGTGGGAGTAGGGTAGGTGTGAGGGTGTACCAGTGTGAGTAGTATAGGTAGGAGTAGGTTCGGTGTGAGGGTGTATCAGTGTGTGTAGTATAGGTGGGAGTAGGGTAGGTGTGAGAGTGTACCAGTGTGAGTAGTATAGGTGGGAGTAGGATAGGTGTGAGGGTGTATCAGTGTGTGTAGTATAGGTGGGAGTAGGGTAGGTGTGAGAGTGTACCAGTGTGAGTAGTATAGGTGGGAGTAGGGTAGGTGTGAGGGTGTACCAGTGTGAGTAGTATAGGTGGGAGTAGGGTAGGTGTGAGGGTGTACCAGTGTGAGTAGTATAGGTAGGAGTAGGTTCGGTGTGAGGGTGTACCAGTGTGAGTAGTATAGGTGGGAGTAGGATAGGTGTGAGGGTGTACCAGTGTGAGTAGTATAGGTGGGAGTAGGGTCGGTGTGAGGGTGTACCAGTGTGAGTAGTATAGGTGGGAGTAGGGTAGGTGTGAGGGTGTACCAGTGTGAGTAGTATAGGTGGGAGTAGGGTCAGTGTGAGTATAGGTGGGAGTAGGGATGGTGTGAGGGTGTACCAGTGTGAGTAGTATAGGTGGGAGTAGGGTAGGTGTGAGGGTGTACCAGTGTGAGTAGTATAGGTAGGAGTAGGTTCGGTGTGAGGGTGTACCAGTGTGAGTAGTATAGGTGGGAGTAGGATAGGTGTGAGGGTGTACCAGTGTGAGTAGTATAGGTGGGAGTAGGGTCGGTGTGAGGGTGTACCAGTGTGAGTAGTATAGGTGGGAGTAGGGTAGGTGTGAGGGTGTACCAGTGTTAGTAGTATAGGTAGGAGTAAGGTAGGTGTGAGAGTGTACCAGTGTGAGTAGTATAGGTAGGAGTAGGTTCGGTGTGAGGGTGTACCAGTGTGAGTAGTATAGGTGGGAGTAGGATAGGTGTGAGGGTGTATCAGTGTGTGTAGTATAGGTGGGAGTAGGGTAGGTGTGAGGGTGTATCAGTGTGTGTAGTATAGGTGGGAGTAGGGTAGATGTGAGGGTGTATCAGTGAGTGTAGTATAGGTGGGAGTAGGGTAGGTGTGAGGGTGTACCAGTGTGAGTAGTATAGGTGGGAGTAGGATAGGTGTGAGGGTGTATTAGTGTGAGTAAGTGTAGGGTAGGAGGTGTAGGGTAGGAGTGAGGGTGTATCAGTGTGAGTATTATAAGTGTGAGTAGGGTAGGTGTGAGGGTGTATCAGTGAGTGTAGTATAGGTGGGAGTAGGGTAGGTGTGAGGGTGTACCAGTGTGAGTAGTATAGGTGGGAGTAGGATAGGTGTGAGGGTGTATCAGTGTGTGTAGTATAGGTGGGAGTAGGGTAGGTGTGAGGGTGTACCAGTGTGAGTAGTATAGGTGGGAGTAGGATAGGTGTGAGGGTGTATTAGTGTGAGTAGGTGTAGGGTAGGAGGTGTAGGGTAGGAGTGAGGGTGTATCAGTGTGAGTATTATAAGTGTGAGTAGGGTAGGTGTGAGGGTGTATCAGTGAGTGTAGTATAGGTGGGAGTAGGGTAGATGTGAGGGTGTACCAGTGTGTGTAGTATAGGTGGGAGTAGGGTAGGTGTGAGGGTGTATCAGTGTGTGTAGTATAGGTGGGAGTAGGGTAGATGTGAGGGTGTATCAGTGAGTGTAGTATAGGTGGGAGTAGGGTAGGTGTGAGGGTGTACCAGTGTGAGTAGTATAGGTGGGAGTAGGATAGGTGTGAGGGTGTATTAGTGTGAGTAAGTGTAGGGTAGGAGGTGTAGGGTAGGAGTGAGGGTGTATCAGTGTGAGTATTATAAGTGTGAGTAAGGTAGGTGTGAGGGTGTATCAGTGAGTGTAGTATAGGTGGGAGTAGGGTAGGTGTGAGGGTGTACCAGTGTGAGTAGTATAGGTGGGAGTAGGATAGGTGTGAGGGTGTATCAGTGTGTGTAGTATAGGTGGGAGTAGGGTAGGTGTGAGGGTGTACCAGTGTGAGTAGTATAGGTGGGAGTAGGATAGGTGTGAGGGTGTATTAGTGTGAGTAGGTGTAGGGTAGGAGTGAGGGTGTATCAGTGTGAGTATTATAAGTGTGAGTAGGGTAGGTGTGAGGGTGTATCAGTGAGTGTAGTATAGGTGGGAGTAGGGTAGATGTGAGGGTGTACCAGTGTGAGTAGTATAGGTGGGAGTAGGATAGGTGTGAGGGTGTATTAGTGTGAGTAGGTGTAGGGTAGGAGGTGTAGGGTAGTAGTGAGGGTGTATAAGTGTGAGTATTATAAGTGTGAGCAGGGTAGGTGTGAGGGTGTATCAGTGTGAGTAGTATAGGTGGGAGTAGGGTAGATGTGAGGGTGTACCAGTGTGAGTAGTATAGGTGGGAGTAGGATAGGTGTGAGGGTGTATTAGTGTGAGTAGGTGTAGGGTAGGAGGTGTAGGGTAGGAGTGAGGGTGTATAAGTGTGAGTATTATAAGTGTGAGAAGGGTAGGTGTGAGGGTATATCAGTGTGTGTAGTATAGGTGGGAGTAGGGTAAGTGTGAGGGTGCATTAGTGTGAGTAGTATAGGTTCGTACAGGGTAGATGAGAGGGTGTATCAGTGTGAGTATTATAAGTGTGAGTAGAGTAGGTGTAAGGGTGCATTAGTGTGAGTAGTATAGGTAGGAGTAGGGTAGGTGTGAGGGTGCATTAGTGTGAGTAGTATAGGTTCGTACAGGGTAGATGAGAGGGTGTATCAGTGTGAGTAGTATAAGTGTGAGTAGGGTAAGTGTGAGAGTGCATTAGTGTGAGTATTATAAGTGTGAGTAGAGTAGGTGTAAGGGTGCAGTAGTTTGAGTAGTATAGGTAGGAGTAGGGTAGGTGTGAGGGTGCATTAGTGTGAGTTGAATAGTTTGGAATAGGGTGAGCTCTCAGTTTTCAGAGAGCGTGTGAAGATGTAACACATATCAGTACATACATGTACATATATCAGTAAAAAAAAAAATAGGTTTGATTCGCTGATATTTAGATGAAGTAAAACAAGAGCGAGTGACCAAACATTCAGAGTGTTCAAGGTTCAGCGGAAGTTTGGTGAAACACACATGGGGTTTGCTGACTTCTCCGGAGGTTATACTAAACAAGTATTTAATTGGGAAAGTATAGCATGCACAGATAGCAAACATTCAACAAGCAGTATAATATAGCAGAACGGTGGCTCAGTGGTTAGCACTTCTGCCTCACAGCACTGAGGTCATGAGTTTGATTCCTGACCATGGCCTTATCTGTGTGGAGTTTGTATGTTCTCCCTGTGTCTGCGTGGATTTCCTCCCACACTCCAAAAACATACTAGTAGGTTAATTGGCTACTATCAAATTGCCCATAGTCTGTGTGTGATAGGAAATTTAGACTGTAAGCTCCATTGGGGCAGGGACCGGTGTAAGTTCTCTGTACAGCGCTGCGGAATAAGCGGTGCTATATAAATAGCTGATGATATATGATGCTTTAATAAAACATTTCACTTTAACCTTAAATATATATACACTTGACCTCCTGGTTTGATTCCTCTACTTTAGATGGTAAGCTCTTTTGAGCAGTGTTCTGATTCCTATTGTCTTGTGTATATGTCATAATGCTCTGATCAGAGTTTCAGATATAGTATAATTCCTCCTCATATGTTTTTCTTATGAGTGTTTCCATGCTCCATTATAATTATGGGAAATTTGAGTTATGCCCAAAAGTTTGGTTAGAGGTTTAATTATAAGTCACAATGATGCACCAGCGCCACCTAGAGACTTAAATCGGCAATTTTATAAAATCAACCCAGTACTGAAGAAGAATTATATCTATATTCAGTGCTTTTTTTGTAAGAAACAAGGTGTCGGAACTCACATCACGTAGTCAATCACTGTACACACACCCACACGTCAGTTGTGTAACGAAACATAACAGTCGCCGCCTGCAGTCAGCACTCAGCGCGCGACCACACGACCAATCACAACCTGAGCAGTGCCATCACAACCAGCGCGGACGAAGCAGGCATGCATCGGACTCGACACACAAGCAGACCGCATGCACCGTTTTAATGCATTTGCCGCCCACCTGCTGCGCTTGACAGGGCGATTCAAGTCCACGTGGTGCAAACATCAAATGTTCAAAAGTTACTTTTAAAACTTGGAAAATCCATCGAAAAAAGGTGCCGAAACTCAGTTCCAGTGAGTCCTATGACAAACAAAGCACTGCATACACACATACATATGAAAGTAAATATGACAAAAAAATGTATTACCTTCACATAAAATTGTTAATAGATACATATTATATGGAGTTTTAAAATAAGTGTTTTCAGTTCTGACTTTAGTTCCGCTTTAAAGTGACTCTATCCCTATATTTTTTATTTCCCGTGCATTTGGCTGCTCTTAGAGCTCACTATTCAAGAGAGGTGCGATTCTTTCCCTTCTCCTCCTCATATTTGCTCTGATTCCTCCCACAATCCCTCCTGTCAATCTTATTGATGTGTGACAAGGAGGTAGGAAATCTGACATGAGTAGGAGTGATTAATGGAAACGCTGCTGAAAGAAACATACAAGGTTCCAAACAACATAGATTTGGTGGCGTACATTTTTCCAACAATGTAAATGTGAAAGGCTAAATGCTGACATGTGCATTGTGTAGACAGGTCGACTCTGTCGTCAGTGTGATTGGGTAGATAGATTAGAGAAATGGTCAAGAATGCGGCAACTACAGTTCAATACCAACTAAAAACAAAATCATGTACTTTCTAAAATACGATGGCTGAATATAGTATTGATAAGACAAACATGGAGATTCTGAGGAGATAAGGGCTTAGGATTTATTATGTGGGTGACTTAAATTTAGGCAATCAATGTAACAAAGCAATGAGGAATTTGGATGATAGAGAGAGGAATTAGTATCAGACAGAGCGAGGAGGTGATACCACAATGAGAATACTGGTGGGTTTCCTCCGGGTGCTCCGGTTTCCTCCCACACTCCAAAAATAAACTAGTAGGCTAATTGGCTGCTATTAAAAAATTGACCCTAGTCTCTCTCTCCCTGTCTGTCTGTCTGTGTGTGTGTATGTTAGGTAATAAAGACTGTAAGCTCCAATGGGGCAGGGACTGGTGTGAATGAGTTCTCTGTACAGCGCTGCGGAATCAGTGGCGCTATATAAATAAATGGTGATGATGATGATGATGATACTGTCAAGTTCTGGAGGTCGTATCTCCAGAAGGTGAATAAATTAGAAAGTACTAAAATGGTTCATGATCAACTCCTCAAAACTTACCAGAAAAGGCTAACGGACGTCACTATATACAGCTTGGAGCAGAGAAGGGAGAGATGAGGATATTACAGAAGCTTCCACGGACATGTACTACAGCTGGAGGGTAGGTGAAATGTGAGGGAAAAAAACCCTTTACCGAAAGGGCAGTAAATAAGTGGAATATCTTTCCGAAAGAGGTGGTGCCGGCTAAGGGAACTTTAAACATGGGATAGACATATGGCTGCTGCAATGTGGTTAGCATTGCTGTCTCACAGCCCTGGGGTCATGGGTTCGATTCTGACCATGGCCTTATCTGTGTGGAGTTTGTATGTTCTCCACGTGTTTGTGTGGGTTTCCTCCGGGTGCTCCGGTTTCCTCCCACACTCCAAACACATACTAGTAGGTTAATTGGCTTCTTGACAAAAATGAACCCGTGTGTGTGTGTGTGTGTGTGTCCGTGTGGTACGGAATATAGATTGTCAGCTCCCGCGGGGACTGATGTGAATGATGCCATATATATTGTAAAGCGATGCGTAATCTGTAGGCGTTATATAAAAAAATAAAAATAAACCTGTTAATTAGTAAATAATCTGGGAAACAAAACCAAAGCGTCAAATAGCATCTCAGATACTTAGGAATACAGATGGGCCGTGTGTTTCTGTGTATCTATAAATGTTTCACAATACAATGACATAGTCCAGTGACAAGGAAAGAGCTATGTGTCATCATCAGGGGAGGAAAGGTCAGATATATGACAGAATGCAGACAAAGGTGGCAGGTTGTTTGTAGCCGGCACAGAGGGATAACGTAAAACTATGTCTAGCAAATACATTCCCTGTGTAAGTCAAAATAAAAATACAAATATAAACGTACAGCCCCTTAAAGCAGCTGCCTTGGGACTTGTTTTGTGTCGGAGGCAGCAACCGACCCGCATGCTGTAATTGCTCACAAGACCCCAGACATTATCTGATGCTGCCGAATTTAACGCTGAGATTGAGGTAATTTGATCAAGTGTCTGCTCTGAGTTTGGAAGTCGGGTCACAAATGTCAGCGCTGGTACAAAACCGCTCACTGGAAACCCATTGTCTTAATTGTATCAATAAATTGTTCCTGAACGTTCCGACGCCCTGAGCTTGTGGGGACCATCAAAATGTCATCTGTTCCAAAAATACTACACCTAACGGACAGTCCACGCTGTCTGCAATCTATATGCTAATGTGATCTTTCAGAAGGTTGACGAAGCAAAGTGAACACTGAGTTTTATCTTTTGGGGGATGGGGGGGGGGGGTTAAAGTTCCACTTTAAGGCTCTCCCGCTGTCGGCATACAGAGGAAGCGGCCATATTGTCAGATGAACCAATATTGATCAGCTTATCGATTCACTAGGAACCAGGGACATTGCTGAGTTCTTGGAAAAATCGTTCAACAGTTTTATGAAAATTTACTGACAGCCATCAATTTTTACTGACATATTATTCATGTAATCTGTAAATGTATTAACAAAAATGAAATGATCAACAAATTAGAAAGAGCATCTCGGAAACTAGAAATGAGAGGTTTGCACTGAGGGGTAGATGTATAAAACCTTCTTAAAAAAGTGGAAGTGTTGCCCATAGCAACCAATCAGATTCTACCTATCATTTCCTAGAATGCACTAGATAAATGACAGCTAGAAGCTGTTTGGTTGCTATGGGCAACATCTCCACTTTTAATTTTTTAGAAGGTTTGATCTATCTACCCCTCAGTCTCAAACCAGTGGTATAGACAGGGCCGGTGCCAGGTTTCACAGCACCCTGGGCAAAACTTCAGCCTACCGCCCCTGCTCGCCCCAAAACCATCTTCTCAGCCACTCACACACACACTTGACTTTTGAAAATAAATGAATACAAATTCTGCATTTATTGTTTAGGAACAAACACAGGATTTGTAGAGAGGAGTTTCCACTCCATGCCACCAGGGTGGGCAGGACCATCACGTAAGGGGAGTTGCTATAATTTTATACAGTGCTAGGCTGCTCTACAACCCCTTCCTATGCTCAAATAGACAGGCAATGCTGCGTACACTACTATTAGGTGCATGCAGTTTACCCTTCACTAGCAGAGCAGTGTGAAGTAGGACAAACCTCCCAACTGTCCTTGCAGGGGGTACAAAGTCCTGACTGAGCGAAACAAGCAAACCCAAAATCAGGACTGCCCCACCAGAATCAGGACTGTTGGCAGACTGTCCTGCTTTCTCCTTCCTGTTCTTGAAGCTTTCCTTACCTTCAGCTGCTGGTGGCTTAAACTCAAATGCTGCTTGTCTGGATCCTGGAATGTTGATGCCCTGTTTGGAATAAAGGATAGGTACATGAATTATGGAAAGTTTAGCAAGGAGAGAACCCTCTGGGCCTCCCTCCCCCAAATCAAGAGCACCCAAGTTTAATAATTAGGCCTCCCTCCCTGCAAGCAGCACAAACCTTAAATTAATATAATTCCCATTTAATAAATAGACCTATTTCTCCAAACAGCCCTGACATTAAATTAATAAAATTTCCATTTAATAATAAACTTATTTCCCTCCTATAAGCTCCAACATTAAATTAATAGTTTTCACATTTAATAAATAGCCCCTTTTCTCTTCAAACTCTGCCTGCTCCCATTCAATTAATAGCCCTCAAATCATCCCAGTACTATAAATTTATAGTCCCACATTAAATAGGCACCACCATGACAACACTTTTTTTTTTTAAATTCTTTATTTTGGTTGGTCATATAAGCAAATACAGGGAATAAGAGTGTTATTATTGAACAGACGTACAAAAACAGTCAAAACAATTGAATCAACATGTACGTAGAAGCTTATAATGAGACAACCATTTTTACAATTTTATATGCGGTATCAAATTGTATATAACTGTAGTGAAAGTGTGAGATGTGGGAGTGGGGGGAAGGGAATCAAAAAGGAAGGGGGGGGGGGGGGGGGGAGACCACAAAGCAGGTATATGAAAGAGCTCAGGGGGTGGAGAGTGTGTAGACGACTCAAGAAGATAAGGGGGCAAAGCGTATAAGGGAGCTGGACTTACCCCACATGGGTCCTTATCACGGGGCTAATTGTTAGGGGGACGCGAGCTTTCCACAAACTGCCAAGGAGCCCAAACCTGGTTAAAAACATGGCCTCTATCATGGAGGTAATAGGTAATCTGTTCCATGGCTGCGACATGCCAGATTTGTTTTTTAAGGGCTGTTAGAGAGGGGGGGGACGTTTTTTTCCAGTTTAGCGCGATAAGGGATTTAGCCGCTGTCAGTATATGTGAGGCTAGTTTTTTGGAAAATTTGTCAAGTTCTGGAGGAGGATAGCATAGTAGAAAGACCCAGGGGTCCTTTGCGACGGGAGCCTCAAATAGAGAGTTTAGAATGCCACAAACCACATCCCAGAAGGAGGAGATAGTTGGGCAGGTCCACCATATATGGAGCATAGTTCCCCTGTGGCCACAACCCCTCCAACAATAAGGTGAAGAAGAGGGAAACATGCTGTGGAGTCGAGTAGGGGTATAATACCAACGGTAATAGATTTTATAAGAGGTTTCTTTAAGTTTGGTGGATATGGAGCTTTTGGCTATCTCCAGTCTCATGTCGTCCCATGCCTCATCGTCCGGAGGGGGGCCTAGATCCTTTTCCCAATCAGCCTCATGTGCCCTCGGAGTAGGAAGGACAGCAGCAATAAATATACCATAAAGTTGGGATATCAAGCCTCTGTCCCTAGGGTGATTTTTACAAAGATCTTCAAAGGGGGTTAAATCTCGCAGAACATAGGTAGGTGGCAGGGACCGCAAAAAATGACTAATTTGGAAAAACTCAAACGGACTAAGTATGCGGGATGGGGAGTGACGTTGGAGTTCTGCCAGTGGGAGCCAGTGGTTTGCTTTGGAGAAGTCTATCGGGAATTTAAGGCCAGCTTTATTCCAAAGACGAGCTCTCGCGGCGGAGAGTCCAGGAGGGAATACAGGATTGTGCCAAATGGGGGTTAAGGGGGATAATTGTGTGGTAAGCTTCAGTTTAAAGGAGTAAAAATCCCATAACTTGATGTCAAACTTGATAGTAGGGAGCATTTTAGATGCAGGAGGGCGATGTGCAGGGGAGAGACCCCATAAGGGTGTAAGATAGGGCAAGGTAGTATAAGCCGATTCTATATCGAGCCAGGAAGTGGAGCCTGGGGGGGCATATGAGGTAACAATTTGTGAAAAGTGGGAGGCCAGGTAATATAGTTTAATATCGGGGAGACCTCTGCCGCCAGAAGAGATTGGTCGTTTGAGAATGCTGGCTGAGATCCGTGGGGGTCTGTGATTCCAAACAAAACGGATGAGGGATTTTTGTATGTTAGAAAGGAAGGAGGCAGGAACTGCGACCGGGAGTGTTTGAAAGAGGTATAACCATTTTGGTATAATAGACATTTTGATTGCTATGATCCTGCCCAGCCAGGAGATAATGAGGCGTTTCCAGGAGGTCAGGTCAGAGAGCATCTTAGCGAAAAGGGGAGGGAAGTTTTCAGGAAAGAGGAGGTCATAGCGTGAGGTGAGGAAAACTCCCAAATATTTGATCTTTCTTTTTTGCCACTTAAAATTGAAGGTTGTCTGGAGGAGATCCGTTTCCCGAGGGGAGACATGCAGCAGCATGGCCTCTGATTTTGCATAGTTTATTTTATAACCAGAGGTGATCCCATAGGCTTGGAGAATTTCATAGAGATTGGGGAGGGAGATCGCTGGTTGGGATAGAGAGAGGAGGACGTCATCCGCAAAAAGAGAAATTTTGGAGTTGATGCTACCCACCTGCACCCCCTGAATGTTGGGATTGGATCTAATTTGGGAAGCCAAGGGTTCGATCACCAGAGCGAATATAAGGGGTGATAGGGGGCAACCTTGCCTTGTGCCGTTTTGGATCAAGATCGGGTCTGAGGGTATACCATTAATCAAAACTTTGGCACGGGGAGTCGTATATAATGCCAGGACGCCAGTGAGGAAGCTGCCAGCAAATCCAAAGGCCTCAAGGGTGGCCCTCATAAAGTCCCAGGAGATCCTATCAAATGCTTTTTCAGCATCGAGAGAGAGCATAATAGTTGGGGAGCTCCTTGAGTTGACAACGTGGATAATGTCAATGGCTCTTCTGGTATTATCTCTCGCCTGGCGTCCCGGGATAAACCCCACCTGGTCATAATGGATAAGGGAAGGGAGGATTTGGTTTAAACGATTCGCCAGAATTTTGGCATATATTTTCAAGTCAAGGTTAAGAAGGGAGATTGGTCTGTAACTTGCACAGTGGAGGGGGTCCTTCCCTTCTTTGGGGATTACTACAATTCTAGCTTCGAGCATTTCAGGGGGGAAGGAGTCTCCCTGAAGAACATTGTTGTAAAGGGAGCGCAGGTGGGGAGCAAGCAAGCCCGAAAACTTCTTATAATAAGCGGCCGTGAAGCCATCGGGGCCTGGGGCTTTGCCTTTTTTTTGCCCTTTAATGGTTTGCTGGATTTCCTCTATCGAGATCTCCTCATTGAGATGTTCAAGAGCTTGGTGGGGTAATTTCGGAAGTTTGGAGTTGGCTAGAAATTCTGAGATCAGAGTGGCATTGGATTGTTGTGTTGGGGAGGTGGGGGAGGGTGGGAGGTTATACAATTCTGTGTAATATTGTTGGAAGGATTTTCTGATGGCCGCAGGATCGTAGAGAAGCTGGTTGTGGGAGTTACGGATCGAGACAATATTATTATTCGTCCTAGCGGTGCGGAGACGTGATGCCAGAATTTTATCTGCTTTGTCTCCTTTCTCATAGAAAGTTTGGCGAAGCCATTTGAGTCGCTTGGCAACTTGTTTGGAGAGAAGGAGATCCAGTTGAGCTTTTGTTTTATGTAAGGCCACTAACGTGGCAGGGTCAAAGGTCATCTTATGTTGGATTTCTAAATCATGCAGTTGGAGTGAGAGTTTATTGATATTGGAGAGGGTTTCTTTTTTATTCCTGGATGTCCCCTCATGACCGCTTTATGTGCCAGCCAGAGAGTAGACTTAGAGATCTCCTGTGAGTCATTTAATTCGAAGTAGGTCTCTAGGTGTGATCTAAGCTGGGATACTATGTCTACATTGTGGAGGAGAGATTCGTTAAGGTGCCATGTCATGGGGCGTGGACGAGGTGTGAGGCCAGAAAGATCAATGGAAATGGGGGAGTGGTCAGACCAAATCAGGGGATGGATCCGGGCCTCCTGGAGGTTTAAGGCAAGGTCATGGCTGAGCAGGATCATATCTATGCGGGAATAAGATTGGTGAGGTGAGGAGTAAAACGTGTAGTCTCGAGCTGTTGGGTCTTTTACTCTCCAGGAATCATAAAGAAGCTGGGACTTCATGAGACTGAGGAGAGATTTAGAGGAGAGTGGGTCTGAAATGGGTAGGGCTGCAGCCACAGGGGAAGAGCGGTCGAGAGAGCTATTTAGGACGGTGTTGAAGTCTCCCGCTACTATAAGGTCCCCCTGACGGAGTCGTGTCAACAAAGTATCCAGTTTTGAGAAAAAACGATGTTGGTTTTGGTTAGGGGCATAGATGTTAACCAGGGTACAGAGTTTATTGTTAAGTTTACCTACTAAGATGAGGAACCGGCCCTCTTTATCAGCGAGTGAGTCAATGAGTTCAAATGTAAGGTGGCGCGAAAACATAATGGCCACTCCGCGTTTCTTGGCTGAGTGATCGCATGCATGATGAGTGTTAGGGTAAATTTTTGAGCGTAACTCAGGGTGGCAGTTGTGTAGAAAGTGCGTTTCTTGTAGGAAAATTAGATCGCCTGTATGAAGTTTGAGAGTAGCAAAGAGTTTACCGCGTTTCTGGGGGGTGTTAAGGCCCTTTACATTAAAGGAGAGAACTCTAAGACCCATGTGAGGTAAGAAGGAAAAAGATAGAGATAGAGCCCAATGTGTAGGGGGCCGTGGGAAGTCTCAAAAAAGTGACAGGAGGGCACTTGGGGGGTTGTGCAGTACACGGGGGGGTAGATGAGAAAGTCATATCTGAATGTTTCATGTGGTCGGTTTGAAAAAGGGGAAGGTTGGTGGTGGGAAAAGGAGGGGAAAGGGTAGGAAGTAAGTCACACGGCAGAGTAGGCCGGGACCAGTGGTGCCGACATCGGGAGAGGATACTATGTACTGGGGGAGTACATAGGTCAGCATAGGAGCTAACAGCTCCGGGGGAGCGTGGCGAGGCATCCAGCAGACGCATCGCGCTGGCCAAAGAGAACGGGTCAGAGGGGTGTATCCCTCTGGGTTACCTGAAATAGAGGCTTTGGTAGTGGATTAAATGTGGGTGTTGGGCGAAGCAACCTGGGAGGGGGGTGGGGATAATGAATTTGTGCAATATTGTAAGGGGTGGGAGTTGAGGTGAAGTATAGGAGGGGGATGGTAGGGAGTGTAAGAGGAAGAGGGCAAAGGTATAGCGAAGAGTAGAAGTATGGAAGGTATAGCGAAGAGTAGAAATATGGAGCAAAACATATCAGTGTAACCAAACATTTTGAAATTAAACAGAGTAGAATAGCACTAAGTGGTATTGTAGTGAAATACTGGAACCATATAACCATATATTTAACAATTACTCATGGAAAAGAGGTATCAGTTGCTAGTGCAGTAAAACAAAGATTGATAACTGATCGGGTGATCTCATGTAACAGCCCTCATTCAAAACAGGTTAGGTGGATAAATAAAGCGGGAAGATTAGGCAGATGACAACCTGGGCCATCAAGAGGCACCTGTAGTGAGGGTCTGCGACACAAGAGCACCCAGCAAAGATGCTAATAAACAGTACTACTAGCGAATATAATGCAGCACAGTACAGTGGAAAAAAGGTTAAAGATCTACCAGGAGCTAGGGTACCCCAGACAATGTTAAACAAGATGAACCTAACCATGTAATAATATAGCAAGTGGCATACAAAAACATAACGGGATTTTAACATGTGAGACGTTACGGAATAAAGTAGTGTTCCTTTGCGAGCCCCTCAAAGTGAGGGGAGACCTCACTAGAGGTGTGGGCCCATTGGTAAGAGAAGAACACAAATTACAGGGAAAACAAAACCTGAAAATGGTAATCAAGTCACGGAAGCTTCATCAGGTGGTGGCGATGATGTCGGCACAGTGGTCCATTCAGCACTGGGAGCTTGACGTGACGGGGGTCTTGCTGTTTTCTGAGGGAGAACGGATGACTCAGAAGGGGTTGGAAGACCGGTAGTAATTCCAAGTTTCGGGAGTAGGGAGTGGGCTTCAGATAGAGTTCTGGCCATTAGCATTGAGCCCTGATGCCAAATCAGGATGCGAAAGGGGAATCCCCAACGGTATTTAATTTGTCGCTGTTGAAGAAGTGTGGTGATAGGCTTAAAGTCTCTCCTTTTGGCTAGGGTGATTGGGGAAAGATCCTGGAAAATTTGAAGGGTAACATTGTCGAAGGTGATAGATTGAAGGCGGCGGACTTCTCTCATGATTTCTTCCTTCGCTGTGAAGTAGTGCATTCTGAGTATGACGTCCCTGGGTTGGGACGGGTCCTGGGAGCGGGGTCTCAGCGCCCTGTGGGCTCTGTCCAGGAGAAGGTGTTCCTCAGGAGTAGAAGGGGAGAGCTGGGAGAAAAGTTTCTTGAGGTAAAGGTCCAAGTGAGCTGGCTCGATCTGTTCCGGTATTCCGCGGATTCTCAGATTGTTGCGTCGCGCTCGATTGTCTTGGTCTTCTTGTCCTTCTTGCAGTTGGGTAATGTCTTGGCGAATTTGGTGAAGGTCTGTTTCGTATGATTGTTGATAGGTTACCACTTCTTCCACTCTGTGTTCCAGATGATCGGTTCTACCGCCTATTTCAGCAATATCTGCTTTAAGTGAGTGGAGGGCTTGGACCGATGTTTTGACTTCCTTCAGTTCTTTGAGGAGAGATAGAAAGTCTCGGCGAGTCAAAGGAGAACAGTCCTCACTTTCAGGATCTGAGTCAGAGTGATCACTAGATCTGGCCGGAGTTTTCTGTTTGGAGAGATAAGGAAGGAGATCTCCTCCTGAAGGTTTCTTTCCTCCTCTGGGCATCGTAGTAGAGTGGGAAGAAAATCCGTTGAGGAAGTGGTGAGGGAGGAGTATCGGTTGCTTCGCTATAGGTGGTTCAGGGCCGAGGGGGATAGAGAGACATGATTAGCATCTAGACATCTGTTGATCGTCTGGTGGGAAGTGTGGGAGCCCCCACATTATAAGGAATTTGTCGGTCAAGGCCCTTCTCAATAAATGGAATTGTATAAGCACTGAAGAGACCTATGGATATATAGGTATTATTTCTTAGAAAGTTATAGAGCGCAGTGCCCGGTATTGGCCACTGGGTGGCAGCACTGGTGTTGAAGTGCAGATAGGAACAAGCAATTTCTATTGTATAGATCTGGTTGACCCAGGTGGGTTAATAACAATGAAGATTTATGTTCCTCCGAACTCCTATTCCCAGCAGGGGATCTTAGAAATTTGTGGGGCAGCCAGCCTCAAGGCAGAAGGAGGGTATTGTGACTCACCGCTTGGAAGAAGGCAGGAGCAGGTCAGTGCAGCGTCAGCAGCTCCCAGGATGGACACGGGCTCCCAAGCCACACAGCGCAGCCAGCAGACTCCAGGGGGAGAGAGGCCAGATGAGATGGAGCTGCCCTACAACCGGAGGTCCTGTGAGGAGAAGCGCCTTCGCGGCAAGATGGCGGCCGCGGGGTCAAAATCGAGGCCCCGGCTTTCCGGCGCGGGCTAGGCCTCACTACCGTCGGGAGGTCCAGGAGCACGGCGGAGATCCCGGGGGCGATCTGAAGTATAGCAGCGACCTCCGGTAAGTCGCGGAAGCGCTATAGGCAGGGTCTTGGCTGTTGGGGAGCAGTGTGGAGTCCCTATTGACAGTGGACTTCCACGGAGCTCAGAGACAGCGCGACCGTCCGTTATGGCTGACAGGCCACGCCCCCGAAGAAGACTTGTTTTGTCTGACTATACATCACTATTCTGCGTTCTCCAATCATTCAACCTTGACTTCATCCCCCACTATTCTACCTTCTCCAATCCCTTGACTTTGGCTTCTTCCATCAATAATCTACCTTCTACAATCCTGTGATTTCAGCTTGTACTTCACGACCAGTCCTCTCAGGACTAAGTGGTTTGGCTGTTTCTTTTCCCCTGTATGCCTGTAGCGGTGTTGTTCCTCCTTCCTGTATGTGTATAGTAGTCATGACAACACTTTTATATTAAATACCCCCAAATAAATAGCCCCTACTCACAAATTAATAGTTCCCACCCACCATTAAATGATTAACCCCGTGCAATGTGGAAAAACATAATACCTAATTTATCATTATTTTCATCATTAAATAGCAATGTAATGTATAATTGCATACAGTAAGTACTTAAATAAAATGTCAGAAGCACTCACTAAGCCATTAAATATTGCAGAAATGCAAAACTTGTTTTATAACATGCAACTATATTTTGTTTTGAGCAGCATCACCCTACTATTAAATTAACAGCCCAGACCTTTTTCCCAAAACATTAATAGCCCTCCCTCTCTCCTCCCTGACACTTACCTTCTTCCATATGGATGTCAGCAGGTAAGAGTATCCACGCCTGTTTGATCCTGCAGCCCACCATAGTTTATCTTTGCCTCATCTGGAGGCGGAGCTTATCGGATGTAAGGGGCGGAGCTTATTGGATGGAAGGGGCGGAGCTTATTGGGTTGTGAGAGTGCTGCTGAGACTCTCGATAAATGTGAATGTCAGCCTGACATTGTAATTATGGCTGAAACTAACACAACTGTGCGGCGGCCGGCAGCTTTAGATGTTACTTTAGAGCAGCGGCTGCTGCCTGCATAGAGATCAATGCCTGCTCAATGCAGGGCCATCTTAACAACATTATGGGCCCCCGGGCAAAGCAGTGCACCGGGGCCCCTAGATATAGATTTAGATATATAGATGTATACAGATACAGATACAGATATAGATATATAGAGATAGAGATAGATAGATGTACTTGCTCAGTGACCCTTGTAGGTTTTTTTTGTAGGTTTTTTCTTTTGCAGGATTATTTATTCTCATTAAGAGCCGTGCCTATGGGGCCCCCTTGCCCGTGGGGCCCCCGGGCAGCTGCCCATCGTGCCCAATGGAAAAGATGGCCCTGGCTCAATGCCCGATGGCGCCCCCGCAAGGCCTGTGTATAGAGCATGTGATATGTAGGCTAATCATGTCAGTGAGATATCATTTTTTCACTGATCAATAATATTATTTACTGACAGTAAACTTACTGACATGATAAACTCCCTGTCACGAACAGCACTCACCTGAGTCTGCGTGACGCATATGTGACACAGGGTCAACCACAAAGACAACCACCTGGTCTGTCTAAAATGATTAAATCCTTCCCTATCTATGCCACACACTAGCTTTGCGATACTAATTAGCACCACCAAGGTTGTTTCGGATAAGAGCTGACACTCTTATTTAGGAAGCCTTCGGTTCTCCCTAGCATTAATCCAACACAATTTACTTCAATCAGAGTTCACTTAAACCACAAGGTTTGCACAGTTTCAATCAGGTAGCGTCTGGACCATACTGTCGCGTGAATTCATAAGAACACAGAGACTAGAACTTATTAAGTGTAATTTAATATGGAAAATACATCCACAATGCTTAAGATAAAAAGATAATAAAATGACATACAAAGATAGTGCAATTGTTTCTTATAAAATAAAAAGGATAAAACACAGAATTGATACCTCACTTAGAATCAAGTTTGTGGTGCCGGGAGGAGCAGGAAAAAATGGAACCTCTTCAATTACTCCCTCAGAAGAAGAAGAACCAGGAGTTACATTTTCAGTACAGTTTTAAAACCCAGCTACAGGGTCCACAGCCCCCCCCCCCCCCCCCCCCCCCCCCCCCCCCGTCCTTCCTGTGACCTTATTCAGCTTGAATCTGTCATTTACATACAACCCAGTCTCTGCAGTCGGCATGTCTGGGGCCTCCCAAACATGTGTGAGATTTCATTGTCTTGCAAGAGATTTCTCCAAAGGCTTTCCCATTTGTGTCCTGCCCTAAATGACATAAGGTGCTACCCTTATCTGCCAGCCCCCCTGGGTGGTTTAACATACACAAAACCCCTTGATCTAACAGCTTCTAAGAGAACCATGTCCCACTATTTCTAGGAAGTAATTCACAAACATATATTTGCAGATTTATGCCTAAAAATTAGCTTGCACATGACACACCCATTTAAAATAAAACAATATGCATGTCACTCCCAAACTCCACATAACAGCTGAACATCCACATTGTTCAGAACAGTCGGTTATGTGTGATTGGGGAAGAATCCATTTGGGTTTGATAAACGTAAAAATGATAAATTGTACTAATCCATCATACATTAAAGCACCATGTCCAGCATACTAAAGCCCAGTGTCCATCATCTACAGCACAGAATGTCCAGCGTAATTCACACTTTAATGTCAATCATATATAGTCAGGCCCGGCGCTCCCATTAGGCAAGGTTAGGCACTTGCCTAGGGCGCCGGGCTCTGGAGGGCGCCACAGAATTCTAAAATACTTTAAAACTTTGCGGCGACCGCTGACCATACCTGTCACGGCCGCCGCACAGCATTCAGATGCACGGGGAGGGGGGGAAGAGGCTATTTTGTCACCACCGCCGCCTCTCTGCTCCGTCTCCTCCCCTCCACTTACTAGTGTCAGTGGAGGGGAGGAGATTTTTGCGGGGGGAGGCGCCGCTTTTTTAAAAATGCCTAGGGCGCCGTGGACCCTAGCACCGGCCCTGTATATAGTCCAGATTATCTACCATATTATACCGTGCAATCAATGTCCATCAAATATAGTCTGCAAAATCCAGCAACACGGCTCAATGTTCACCATGAGTAGTCAAGAATATCCAGTATATAATACAGCCCAGGTTCCCTCATATACACACTGGAGACAGGACTATAGTTTTTGAGCAGGTGAACGTTGAACAGGATACAGACAGTAAGCACCGGGGTTGTGTGCAGTGTTTGTACTTCTGAGCTCTATTGTGTGCCTATTCCAATATTTGGGATTCTCTCTGACCCCCTTTTGGAAATTAACTTTCAAGTATCCAGTGTTTAATATTACTGGAAACCCAATCAGTATTCTGAAAACAGGACAGTCCCTCAACTTTCCAAGTGCATTAAAGAGAGGAACAATACTACCCAGAGCATTCCACATACAACCCCATGTTCACCACCTATAGAGGCCTAGATTAGAGATGCTCGGGCTTGGTGCTCCGAGAATCGAGCCCACCCGAATTTCACAAATCCGAGTACCGACCCTAGACAGCTCGGTACTTTCGCGTGTCCTCGGAAGTGAAAACTAGGCCAAAAGTCATTGTTGCGTCATCGGATCTCGCAAGTTTTGGATTCTATAAGTACTGCCCTCCACAGAGATCCGGCGCCATTTCACAGATAGACACAGAAGGGGTACCAGGGTTGTTGGCAGTCTCCAGTGCAGTTGGGCAGCATCATTCTCTCTCTTGTATATCTGTCACTAGAATGCTCAATGTATTCTATATCAGTCACCAGAATTCTCTGTGTATTGTATATAGAGATGGTCACTGACCCCCGTGTTTTGGTTTTGTATTCGGTTTTGGATCTGGATTACCTTCGTGTTTTGGTTTTGGTTTTGCAAAACCGCCCTTGCGTGTTTTGGTTTTGGTTTTGGTTTTGTTTTGTTTTGTTTTGCTATTTTTGAAAAATATTTTTGGTCTAAAATAACCTAATTTAGTGCTCCACCAGTTTCTTAGATAAGTGAGGTAATTCTAAAGCTAATAAATTATGAAAAAAACAGTTTAATCCCTGGTAGGCCGTCCTTAATTCGAACACTTGTCTGCAAATTATACAGACAAACCTGGTTGTCTACCTCCTCCATCTTTGATTATTGGCAATGTAGCCGTCGTCTTTGGGTGTATATTAGACCCTACACTTGTAGTTGAATATTAAAAAAAAGGAGCCTGCACAGACTGTGGAACTAGAAAGTAAAATTAAATGGACCACAGTAGTTTGTTGGCTATCTATGTCCTCCCCCGCCCTCCACTTGTAGTTCAATATAAACAAAGCAGCCTGCACAGACTGTGGAACTAGAAATTCGAATATACAAAGAAATGGACAAAGGCAGTTTGGTATCTGTCTGCATCAGATCCCCTCTCCACTAGGAGTAAAAATAGAAATCTATTCAGCCGTTATATAATCTAGAATATAAATAGAAATTGAGAAAGGCAATTTGGTATCTGTCTGCATCATAATCATCAACATCCTCATTAGCGCCCTCGTCACCTCCACAAATCTCCCCTTCATCCTCTTCTATTTCCAAAGTGGCATCCTCAATTTGTGTATCACCGGCTACACTCGGGCTGTTCGGATACACATCAGCAGAACTGCTGAAAGGGCCCTTCTTTATGGGTACACTAACAGAATGCTCACGATTAGACATCCCACTGTTGGATGGACTCTTCACAGGGATTGGTGTCATTTGTGAATCAGAGCAAACATTCTCCTGTAATGCCTTACTGTTATCTTGCAGCTCGGCTTTGATGCGTAACAGTAGTTGTGCTCCACTTGTAGGCTCGGTAACTTTTTGGGATCTGCCACTAATAGCCAAAGGTGAAGGCCTCATTCTCTTTTTGCCACTGCGTGTGTAGAATGGCATGTTGGCAATTTTTTTTTATCGGCACTTAACTTTTGCTCAGTAACACTTCTTTTTCGCTTCAACACAGTAAAAAAAAATTTTGTTTTTGTTTTTTGGACTGATTTTGAAACACTGTGTAGTTTGACATCGCCTTGCCCAGATGACGTACTGGGAACACTACTACAGGACTGGTGACAGAACCTGGTTGCTCATTCTGCTCATATGTGGACTGCTTTGAATCCATTCTGAGCCCAAAGCACTTGTGCTGACAGATAGTAATTTTCACAGCCAGAAATATTTATGCACAATTATGGTGGACACCCCAAAAGCACTGGGGAGTGCTAAAAAGTATTTGGTAGATACTGCTGACAGATAGTAATTTTCACTGCCAGAAATATTTATGCACAATTATGGGGGACACCCCAAAAGTACTGGGGAGTGTCAAATATTGAAAAAAAAAACCTCCTCTATCCTCCTCTCTTCTCTAGCGATTTTTGATAGCTCAATTGGAATAAGAATATTGTATTCTCTGTCCCTGCTCTAATCAGCCTGTGTCTACACCCTGCTCTCTCCCTCTGTCAAATGGCGATGGATTGCTGTGGAGGCGGGTATTTATAATCTTGAAGTATCGCGAGATCCGAGCCCCGAGATCCAACGACGTCACGATGACGTTCGGCCTCGATTTGGATTCGGAGCGGGCGGAAGAGTACCGAGCTACTCGGCTCGGATAGGCGATATTCGGATGGATTCGGTTCTCGGGGAACCGGACCTGCCCATCTCTAATTGTATATCTGTCACTAGAATGCTCTGTCTATGGTATATCTGTCACTAGAATATTCTCTCTGTTGTATATCTGTCACTATAAATTTATCTTTATATCTGTCACCAGAATGCTCTGTGTATTGTATATCAGTCACTAGAATGTTCTCTGTATTGTACATTTGTCATTAGAATATTCTCTCTATTTTATAGAGGTCACTAGAATGTTCTCTGTATTGTATAGAGGTCACTAGAATGTTCTCTCTATTTTATAGAGGTCACTAGAATGTTCTCTGTATTGTACATTTGTCATTAGAATGTTCTCTCTATTTTATAGAGGTCACTAGAATGTTCTCTGTATTGTATAGAGGTCACTAGAATGTCCTCTGTATTGTATAGAGGTCACTAGAATGTCCTCTGTATTGTATAGAGGTCACTAGAATGTCCTCTGTATTGTTGTGTCTGATTATCGTTCTTTGAAATAACAATTTTCCATGTAATTTATTGGCTGTGTTAAACACCCGCACTAAACAAACCACACCCATAATATTTTGGTAACACCCATTTTCCATTTCAGCGCACCGCTAGAAATGCCTGAGTTGGCTATTTGTATTTGCCCCAGGTCAGAAATTGCCCCCTCTCCCCATGCTCTAATGCATTTTGAATATATAAATGAAATTAGGCGTTTGGAAATATAATTAGATATATCATATATTATTTTGTAGAGGAAAGGCTGCAATTACATTGTGGCAGTTTTTACAATCTTTGAAGGGGTATGTGCCATTTATAACATAAACATCTTTTTTTCTGCAATCCTTACTTGTCTATCCAACAAGAAAAAATGCGGTTACATTACATTACATTTTCATATTAAACCCTATAATAACATAATTTGTTATAAAGAAAACACCAATTAAAAAACTGTAACTTGAAGTGAGGAATGAGTTAGAAGAATATCTCCTATACGTATCAGATTCCTTGAATCCTAACCGACTAAACCAGGCAGATGTAAACTCTGCTATCTGCTCCAGTGCTGATAGAGTAATGTCCTTTAAAAGTCAGTTAAACCAATCATTAATTTGGGGGGAGAGGGAAATTTGCATTTGACTAGGATGATATCTTTTCCTGCATTGTTAAAATATCTCATAAGGAACTTTTGTATCGAGAGAGGAATATTAGTCATGTTTAACATGACTAATATTTCAGGACCAACTAGCACTGTCTCCCAGTATCTGTTTGATATATTTACTAAATCTTTCCAAAAGGAGTTTATAGTTTAGGACAGTCCCACCAAATATGGCAGTAATCTCCTGCCGCTAACTCGCAACTCCAGAACTTCTCCGGTATCCAGGGAACATTTTGCTTAAGACACTAAGGGCTAGATTTACTAAGCTGCGGGTTTGAAAAGTGGGGATGTTGCCTATAGCAACCAATCAGATTCTAGCTTTCATTTATTTAGTACCTTCTACAAAATGACAGCTAGAATCTGATTGGTTGCCATAGGCAACATCCCCACTTTTCAAACCCGCAGCTTAGTAAATCTAGCCCTAAGGCTGAGTACACCCTATACAAAATTTCTCCCGATACGATATCCTTAACGTTTTTACCAACGACAATAAAATAAAAAAAATAATTAAAAGTCCCGATCAGCAGCCGATTCCTGTGTACACACTATACACGTTTTACATGATTTCCCATCAGATCTGTGCTCTTCATCTGTCATAACCATCGGCTGAAAAGATGGTGACTCTGCTCACTCCATAGAGATCTATGGACACTGCCGGTCCTGAGTGTGTACACACTGCAGAATTGGAACAACATCGTTCCATCGTTGAATGAGATTTTTAGTTTAAGAATCAAACAAAACGATACAATGAGCTTTGGAACGATAATCGTTCATCGCTGCAGAGTACACACTAATGCGATATCTGGCCGTTTATCATGTGCTTGGTAATGCGATAATCAGTTGAAAACCCTGCAGTGTATGCCCAGCCTAACTCTATGAACCAGGAGTTAGTTCAAAAACATTTTCTGGCAAAAATCATTAATAGGGGAACATGTTACCTCTTTCAAACACCATCTACAATCCTTAAACAAACCATTAACAAACATTTGTAATAAATACATGATGTTGACATGACAGAGGAGCATAAGTTACATTACACAGGTTATAGCCAACCTGTTCTATTCTTGTGCTTTCTATTCCAGGACACAGAGATAACGATGACCTCATTACCTGTCTGAGAGTCGTACAGGAGTCTACGCCCAATATAACATTCCATGCGTGCTTCTGTGACCCGTTGTGCACACACCCCTGTGATCCTGCAGCCATGGGAACTGGACGAGGTAACTCTGCGGTAATATATTATATTATCCACGTACAACAGCAGCAACTCCTCACTCTTCGATGGTTACATAGTCCCAATCACAGCATCGCTAGCACTGAACTTATAAATCACAACTAAACTTCAAGGACAATAAATAATTGCTGACATAGTTTACTGGTGACACAAGCCTCATTAGGCTGCCACCATGGAGCACCCAGGCTGGGCCCATTGTCATTGTTTACCAAAAAGGAGGTGCCAAGACCAATTTGTCTGTGAATGTCGGAGATAACTTGGCTCAGTCCTGCCTTTCAGTATTTGCTTTTCTATAGATGCAGAGAGTGGAACGTTTCGCCCTGTGTGACTGCGGCGCGCTGTTTACTTTTTAAAGGATAGATTGGTTCAGAACTATTTATCATACAGACCAGCTGAGTGTGACAGTGATGGAGAATGTACCAGCGGAATGTGGCCACTTATAGACAAATGTTGTGTTTTCATAGACCCTGATACAAAGGGTTCCAAGGTTCTGTTCAGCTGGGATGTAACATGAAAAGTGACGCACACAGGCACAAAACTGGTACAAACTGTATGGTAAATAGACAGTACTTAGTAAAGTAGCAGCCACAAAGAGAACCATTGCGAATTTATAGGTCGATATCTGCAACCATTTTCTAACCACATTTTTACATACATGCCCATTAATGTTAAAGCTTTTCAGGTCACAAAGACTGTGATATCAGCCTGCAAGATTACAGCAAATGTGGTCAGCATAAGAAATCGATTGGCCGTGGTTTTCAGCCGATTATCGGCCAATCACATGATAAACGACCGTTCGGCCTGATATTGCATTAGTCTGTACGCTCCCAAGATCAACGATTATGGTTCCAAATCAATCTCATTGTATCATATTTGATTTGTTTTTAGAATTGGACTAAAAATCTCTGCAAACAATGGAACGATGACGGGGCAAATTCTTTAAACGCTTAATCTAACCTTAATGTGCTGCACGGAGAATCTGCTGTTCAGTGCAACCCGACACCATGTAACAAAACAGTTTTTAACATTATCATTTCCAGACCACTCAGATTAGATGGACATGAGTTATGGAATGACATTGACTGCATCTGTTTTGTGCAACGCTATAAGAATTGGAGCACACAAGCCTGTCTCACACAACAATAGGACAGATTAACTTATTTCCAAATTTTGTGCCAAGGACTATATAATGTAGATACTGGAGGCCTGGATGTCTGGGACACTCTCATTATCAGAATTCCCAATATTCTATTAGTTGAGGAGGAAGAAAAGAACATTTTGGCTGATACCGCTCCTTCTATCTGTTATTATTCTATGTGCACAGTACAACTTCTTTTGTTCTGTAAACTGGGTGTAATTCTCAGTGTCTCCTAGGATTGTGTATGTATAGACAAGTGCACAGTACAATTTCTCTTGTCATGTACCCTGGGTGTTATCAGGGACATGGAGTGGTGGAGGGACATGTACACTGGGTATAACGTATACGAATTAAACCGTCCAGTAGCAACGTGTTCCTGAAGATGTTCTACAGATGCAGTTATAAGAATATAACAATCCATCACAATCCATCAGTGACAGAACAAAGTGTAACTTCTAAATTTAGAGCATTTTTTTTTAGTTCTAAATGTCAGATTCGGTCAGAGGCCTCTTGGGCAAAGGTTAAAGTCCCTGTTTTATTGTATTGTCTATTGCAAGGAGCCGGCAATAAAAAAACGAATATGACAAACGTACCTGCCGTAGAATGACCATCTTGCCAATTTATTCAGAGACATCAAGCAGCGGTTGTCTGGGGAGGAATGAGAACAAATAATTTTTACTAGAAGGCAGAGGCTCCGTGGCGTTGTTTCAATACTACAACAATTGCAGAGTGCGTGATATTGGTCACATGGGGTTATATAACCAGGCCACTAATGACATTAACTTAACACAGCTCAACAACACATGCTAATCTGTTAATGGATGGAGAGCTAAGTTCTCATTGATGAATTAGACAAGCCACTCGCCCTTTACTGCTCTCCAGAGTGTTTTCTTCATTGACCGGTGACATTATATACAATCTGCAATACGAGGTATAGATGGTGGCTCAGTGGTTAGCACTTCTGCCTTACAGCACTGGGGTCATGAGTTCAATTCCCGACCATGGCCTTATATGTGAGGATTTTGTATGTTCTCCCCGTGTTTGCGTGGGTTTCCTCCGGGTGCTCCGGTTTCCTCCCACGCTCCAAAAATAACATACTAGTAGGTTAAGTGGCTGCTAACAAATTGACCCTAGTCTGTGTGTGTGTGTTAGGAAATTTAGACTATAAGCCCCAATGGGGCAGGGACTGATGTGAGTGAGTTCTCTGTACAGCGCTGCAGAATTAGTGGCGCTATATAAATAAATGGTGATGATGGTGATCAGGGCCGGACTGGCCATCTAGCACTTCTGGCAAATGCCAGAAGGGCCGATGGCTGGATGGGCCGGCCCGACTCCTCACGTCTTCTTGGTGGCTGGTTCCTCCCCAGGAACCAGTCACCTCTGCTGCGCGCTCCTCAGCTCCCTCCCCCGTTATGCTGTGCACTGGTGAGTTTCCTGGGTATTTTTTTAATTTTTTTTTATTGAAGACGGGGGAGGGGGGTGCCCGCGATTTTCGGGGGGGGGGCGTGCATGCCCCTATTCTCGCGCGGGGTGGGGGGGGTCAAGAGTATGGAAGAGCCATGGGGTGCTGGGAAAGGGGGTGAGATAGCCAGGGGGTGCTGGGAGAGGGGGTGAGAGCCAGGGGGTGCTGGGAAAGGGGGTGAGATAGCCAAGGGGTGCTGGGAGAGGGGGTGAGAGCCAGGGGGTGCTGGGAAAGGGGGTGAGATAGCCAGGGGGTGCTGGGAGAGGGGGTGATAGCCAGGGGGTGCTGGGAGAGGGGGTGAGAGCCAGGGGGTGCTGGGAAAGGGGGTGATAGCCAGGGGGTGCTGGGAGAGGGGGTGAGAGCCAGGGGGTGCTGGGAGAGGGGGTGAGAGCCAGGGGGTGCTGGGAGAGGGGGTGAGAGCCAGGGGGTGCTGGGAAAGGGGGTGAGATAGCCAGGGGGTGCTGGGAGAGGGCGTGATAGCCAGGGGGTGCTGGGAGAGGGGGTGAGAGCCAGGGGGTGCTGGGAAAGGGGGTGAGATAGCCAGGGGGTGCTGGGAGAGGGGGTGAGAGCCAGGGGGTGCTGGGAAAGGGGGTGAGATAGCCAGGGGGTGCTGGGAGAGGGGGTGAGAGCCAGGGGGTGCTGGGAGAGGGGGTGAGAGACATGGGGTGCTGGGAAAGGGGGTGAGATAGCCAGGGGGTGCTGGGAGAGGGGGTGAGAGCCAGGGGGTGCTGGGAAAGGGGGTGAGATAGCCAGGGGGTACTGGGAGTGGGGGTTAGATAGCCAGGGGGTACTGGGAGAGGGGGTGAGAGCCATGGGGTGCTGGGAGAGGGGGTGAGAGCCAGGGGGTGCTGGGAGAGGGGGTGAGAGCCAGGGGGTGCTGGGAAAGGGGGTGAGATAGCCATTGGGTGCTGGGAGAGGGGGTGAGATAGCCAGGGGGTACTGGGAGAGGGGGTGAGAGCCATGGGGTGCTGGGAGAGGGGGTGAGAGCCAGGGGGTGCTGGGAGAGGGGGTGAGAGCCAGGGGGTGCTGGGAAAGGGGGTGAGATAGCCATTGGGTGCTGGGAGAGGGGGTGAGAGCCCTGGGGTGCTGGTAAAGGGGGTGAGATGGCCAGGGGGTGCTGGGAGAGGGGGTGAGAGCCAGGGGGTGCTGGGAGAGGGGGTGAGAGCCAGGGGGTGCTGGGAAAGGGGGTGAGATAGCCAGGGGGTACTGGGAGAGGGGGTGAGAGCCATGGGGTGCTGGGAAAAGGGGTGAGATAGCCAGGGGGTGCTGGGAAAGAGGGTGAGATAGCCAGGGGGTGCTGGGAGAGGGGGTGAGAGCCGAAGGGGGTGCTGGGAAAGGGAGTGAGAGAGCCGAAGGGGAAGAGGTGCTGTGAGAGGGGTGAGAGAGCCAGGGGGTGCTAGAAGGGGTGAGAGAGCCAGGGGGTGCTGGAAGAGGGGGTGAGAGCCAGGGGGTGCTGGGAGAGGGGGTGAGAGAGCCGAAGGGGGTGCTGGGAAAGGGGGTGAGAGAGCCAAAGGGGAAGAAGGGGTGAGAGAGCCAGGGGGTGCTGGGAGAGGGGGTGAGAGAGCCAAAGGGGAAGCATGCTGGGAGAGAGGGTGAGAGAGCCAAAGGGGAAGGGGGTGCTGGGAGAGGGGGTAAGAGAGCCAAAGGGGAAGGGGGCGCTGGGAGAGGGGGTGAGAGAGCCAGGGGGAAGGGGCGGTGGGAGAGGGGTGAGAGAGCCGGGCGGGGTAGAGGGTGCAGGAAGACGTGTGAGAGAGCCAGGGGAGTAGGTGGTACAGGAAGATGTCTGAGAGCCAGCGGAGAAAGGAGAGAGGGACAAAGGAGAAGATGGTGCAGGGGCATAGGTAAAAAGAAAGTGTAAAGGGAGAGACATCTTAAGAATTCGAATGTCAGGGATGCAGCTATCATAAAACACAAGTAATAATGAAGAATGGAAATGCACAGAGGGGACAAGTGTTAAAAAAAATAAAAAATCAAGCCTTCATACTCCATTCACTTATATTTTCTATACCCCCACTCCTAAATTTCTGCTTGGACCACTGCCCTCTATTCCTGCTCCCGACTGCGTGTGTGAGCTGACAGCTGCTGATCCCTCCTTGCCCAGCGCCCAGTAGGAGAACAGAACACAGGATGCCATAATCAGGTAAGTTCATATATTTTCTCGTGTGCAATATGGTTTTAACCATCCTTTCTTGAACTGGGGACACTACAGCGTATCCAATAATGTTTAACACTATGTATTGCTCATTATTGCGCTGTAATGTTTTTTGCATATTTATCTGTACAGAGATTTTTAATTAAGAGGAAAAAACATTGCTTGTCATAAATTTTATCTGTATTTGTGTCAATATATCTATTTTTGTTTGCATTGTAAATTATGCATTAAGCTGCTCTTGGGACTCACACTCAGTATCTGATATGCTGTACCAATTTTTATTTGTGAATGAGTTTTTGTCTGAGCTTTACTAATGATTTTGGGGCACTACTATGGCATAATGTTATTTGGGGTCACTACCATGAACTACCCCTGCTCCTGCTACTGAACTCTGGACCCACGGACCACCCCTGCTGGTACCGGCTCTCTGTAGCCCTCCACTGCTACTCTTACCCCTGTTCCATTTCAATCTACCGCAGTGTCTCTTAACCTTTATCGTATTTTTACCAAACTGTATATTATTTTTGCCCATGTCTCTCTGTTCCACTCTGTGTTTTATTCCATTGTGCTACTCTGCTCTGCTGTTCTTATCTACCTATCTACTGTTTTGACTTGCCTTCTACCTACTACTTATCTACCACCTCACCATTTACTGTTTTTCCTTATGCTATACGTTACATATTTACTTTTTTACTTTTGACTGTTTACTTATATACTGGTTTTCATATTTACTGTTACACATT
Organism: Mixophyes australis; assembly: GCA_036250195.1. Lineage (NCBI taxonomy): Eukaryota > Metazoa > Chordata > Amphibia > Anura > Limnodynastidae > Mixophyes > Mixophyes australis. The sequence goes on along the minus strand of JAVHZZ010000002.1, from coordinate 19,048,651 downwards.
TCAGATCTACTATTTACATATTGACTGTTTTACACTGATTTCTGTTTTACATATTTACTATGCCGCCCCGCTCATTTCCCATACCCATCCTCTCCCCTCACCACCTTCATAGGCCCGCCTCCCACCGCCCTGCCTCTCACTGTCCCATCTCTCACCATCCCCCTCGCTCCATCAACCTTGACAACCTCATCCACATCTCCCCACTTTCCTCCCTCCCCTTCTCATGTGCCCTCTGGAACTCCAGGTCCGTCTGCAACAAACTCTCCTCCATCCATGACCTCTTTGTCTTCAAGTCTCTTAACCTTCTCGCTATCGCTGAAACCTGGCTCACCTCTTCTGACACCGTCTCACCTGCAGCTCTCTCCTATGGGGGCCTCTCCTTCACCCACTCCACCAGGCCGGATGGGCGTCAGGGTGGCGGAGTGGGCCTCCTCCTATCCCCTAACTGCACTTTCAAGGTCATCCCCACTGAACCTTCCCTCTCTTTCTCCTCCTTTGAAGTACACTCCATCCGTCTATTTTCCCCCATCCACCTCCGCATCTCTGTCATCTACCGTCCCCCCGGCCCCACCTCCCTTTTCCTGGACAACTTCTCTGCCTGGCTCCCACACTACCTTTCCTCCGACCTCCCCTCCATCATACTTGGTGACTTTAACATCCCCATTGATAACTCCTCTGACCCTGCCACCATCAAACTTCTCGCCATTTCCAGCTCCCTAGGCCTCACTCAGTGGACCTCCTCCCCCACCCACTGTCTTGGTCACTCCCTGGACCTTGTCTTCTCTCATCTCTGCGATCTCACTGAATTCTCCAACTATCCCTTCCCACTCTCTGACCACCATCTCCTCTCCTTCACTCTGTCCTCCTCCCCTGCTCCCACCTCGTCTAAAGCTACCTTCACTAGGCGCAACCTTGAGGCTATCGACCCCATCTCCTTCTCCTCCTCTCTTGATACTCTCCTATCACCGCTTCCCTCCCTGGTCTGCCCTGACCAGGCATCCTCTCTCTACAACCTCTCCCTCACTACTGCCCTAGACGCTGTCGCCCCAGCCTCTTCCATCCGCCAGCGCCGCCTCATTCCCCAACCCTGGCACTCCAAAGTCACCCGCTTCCTCCAAAGATGCTCTCGCACTGCTGAACGCCTCTGGAGGAAATCTCGCTCCCTGGCCGACTTCCTTCACTTCAAATTTATACTCACCATATTCTGCTCTGCCCTCTCCCTGGCTAAACAATCCTTCTTCAAGTCCCTGATTTCCTCTCAGTCCTCCAATCCCCGCCGCCTCTTTGCCACCTTCAACTCCCTCCTCTCTCCCCCTACCCCTCCTGTCCCGCCTTCCCTCTCCGCTTCTGACTTCGCCACTTTTTTTTCTTCTAAAATTGAGACCATCTGACTGAACATTTCCTCATCCCATCCCTCTCCCGCCCCCCTCATCCCTTCTCTCTCCAACAACCTACTCTGGTGCTCCTTCTGCCCCACTTCGGGTGATGAAGTTCGCTCACTCATTCTTTCCTCTCCACCCTCCACCTGTCCTCTCGACCCTATCCCCTCTAACCTCCTTTGCTCTCTCTCTCCCACTGCCTGCTCTTACCTTGCTCACCTTTTCAACCTATCACTCTCCTCTGGTGTAGTCCCCTCTTCATTTAAACACGCTCTTTTCTCTCCCATCCTCAAAAAACCTAATCTTGACCCCACCTCTCTTGCAAACTATCGCCCTATCTCACTTCTCCCCTTTGCCTCCAAATTACTTGAGAGGATTGTCTGTTGCCGTCTCACTAGACACCTCTCGGACAATTCCCTCCTCGACCCTCTCCAATCCGGTTACCGCCCCCTCCACTCCTACGAAACTGCCCTGGCCAAAGTTACTAATGATCTACTTTTAGCCAAATCTAAGGGTCACTTCTCCCTGCTCATCCTCCTTGACCTCTCTGTGGCCTTCAACACCATGGACCACCGCCTCCTGCTACAAACACTTTTCTCTCTTGGCCTCTCTGGATCTGTCCTTGCCTGGTTCACCTCATATCTCGCTAACCGCTCCTTCTCAGTATCCACGTCTGGCTCCTCTTCCACCCCCTTCCCTCACATTGTTGGCATCCCTCAGGGCTCTGTTCTTGGCCCTCTACTCTTTTCGCTCTACACCTCCTCCCTGGGGGCTCTCATCTCCTCATTCGGACTTCAGTATCACCTTTACGCTTTCGACATCCAACTCTACATCTCCTCGCCTGATCTCTCCTCCTCCCTCCTCTCTCGTGTATCTGACTGCCTCTCTGCCATTTCCTCCTGGATGTCATCGCGCTTTCTCAAAATTAACATCTCCAAAACTGAACTGATTGTCTTTCCTCCCCCTAGACTCCCCGCCCACCACATCCTCTCTATCACTGTTAACAATACCACCATCTCCTCTGTCACCCAACTCCGCTGCCTGGGCGTTACCCTCGACTCCTCTCTCTCCTTCGCCCCCCACATCCAATCCCTCGCCCAAGCCTGTCGCTACCAGCTACGCAACATTGCCCGTATCCGGCCCTTCCTCTCCCAGGATGCCACCAAAACTATCATTCACGCACTCATCATCTCCCGCCTTGATTATTGCAACCTCCTTCTTACCGGCCTCCCCCATTCCCATCTCGCCCCCCTCCGCTCTATACTCAATGCGGCTGCAAGACTCATCTTCCTTTCTCGCCGCTCCTCGTCTGCCTCCCCTCTCTGCCTTGCCCTACACTGGCTCCCCATTCCTTACAGAATCCTTTTTAAACTCCTGACCGTCACTTACAAGGCTCTCTCTCAGTCTACTGCTCCCTATATCTCTAACCTCCTCTCCATTCACACCCCTGCCAGCTGCCTGCGCTCGGCCAATGACCGTCGCCTCTCCTCCACTCTGATCACCTCTTCCCACTCCAGAATCCAAGACTTCTCCCGTGCTGCCCCCCTTCACTGGAACGACCTCCCTCGTTCCATCCGTCTTTCTCCCAATCTGTCCTCCTTCAAGAGGGCACTCAAAACTTACCTGTTCCTAAAGGCTTACCAACCTTCCACCTAACCTCTCCTCCACCTGTTCTTCCCCTCTCTCCTCCCGCCCCCCTGTTCTATCCCCACTTACTTCAACTTGCTCCCTGTGTGCCTGAGATCTGTCTACCCTCCCTTAGGATGTAAGCTCATTTGAGCAGGGCCCTCTTCCCTCTGTTCTCCATACCTGCTCTTCTGCTCCATCTTTACTGCATTAGCCTGCCTGAAGTTTTGGTATTTTTTGTTAACCGTTTGTAATGTGTCACCTTGTTTAGTCTACTGTTTGTGCTGTGTACGGCGCTGCGGAACTCTTGTGGCGCCTAATAAATAAAGGCTAATAATAATAATAATAATAATAATAATAATATGATTTGGAGGCACTGTTGTGACATAATATGATTTGTGGGCACTACTGTATGGTATATGTTTTGGGGGCACTACTATGCCATAATATGATTTGTGGGCACTTCTGCATGACCAAATATGAATTGAGGGTAATACTATGTGGCATAATATGACCTGAGGGCACTACGATGTGGCATAATATGAACTGGGCACACTACGGTGTGGCATCATATGAACTTCTGCCAAAGGCAAGTCTTTCATTGTTGAATATGATGGGAGCCCAAAGAAGTTGCTCTATCGGGGCCCAAAATTCCTCGTCAGCCCTGCCTGTGAGTCAAGGGGGTAGACGTCTCCAGGTAAAGAATCTAAATGTTTCCTATCTAATCAAACTGATGGATCACATCCAATTATTTCTCACCCACCTCCTCTATCCCCCTTAATTTATATACTGTGTTATTTAAAATGAATAGAAAAGACGCATATCCAATTACTGTAGTAAAACAAAAATATTTTTCTCTGACATTTTGCTGTAGATGGAAATACTTTTAATGCGGTCGTGTGGGTTCAACTGATCATTCAATAGTTATGTTTTTTTTAGATATATGTTAGTTTTATTTCATGTGGAATGATTCATGAAAATTCTGCCATTACTATTTCATTGAGGGAAAAGGGTACCTGTTACCTATATGTGTGTGTAAGTACTCTGTTCTTTGTTGCTATTTTGTGGGAGATTTGAAAAAAGCAAAACATTGTTTCCTACAGTGGCGTCTGTATAATTGGTGGTATTGCTGTAGCATGGGGTGGCGTGCTGGTGGCAATGTTGTAGTGTGTTTGGTGCTTAGTATTGCTAATAAGTAGGAGAGGGTATTGCTATAATGTGGGGGGTGATGCCGGTTGCTGTAATGTGGGGGGTGATGCTGAATGCTGTAATGTGGGGGTGATGCTGGACGCTGTAATGTGGGGGGTGATGCTGGACGCTGTAATGTGGGGGGTGATGCTGGTTGCTGTAATGTGGGGGGTGATGCTGGACGCTGTAATGTGGGGGATAATGCTGGACGCTGTAATGTGGGGGGTGATGCTGGACGCTGTAATGTGGGGGGTGATGCTGGACGCTGTAATGTGGGGGGTGATGCTGGACGCTGTAATGTGGGGGGTGATGCCGGTTGCAGTAATGTGGGGGGGGTGATGCTGGATGCTGTAATGTGGGGGGTGATGCTGGACGCTGTAATGTGGGGGGTGATGCCGGTTGCTGTAATGTGGGGGGTGATGCCGGTTGCTGTAATGTGGGGGGTGATGCTGGAAGCTGTAATGTGGGGGGTGATGCTGGACGCTGTAATGTGGGGGGTGATGCTGGACGCTGTAATGTGGGGGTGATTGATGTAGTATGAGTGTGTGTGGGGGGTTATTTATTGCTGTAATTTGGGTACTAATAAATAATGTATTGTCATGGTATTTATTGATGTAATTGGGGTGCTAATAATGTAATGTTGAGGGTCATTAGGAGAAATAAATACCCCCCCCCCCCACACACACACACTCATACTACATCATGTTGTACTGCGCCAGCATCAGTGTGCAACAATATAGTGCATGGAGCCCACAACACGTGGGCCTGTGTGATTTAAATGCCAGGGCTGATTTTTAGTCCCAGTCCGGCCCTGACTGCACATATTCATTGGACGTGTCCTGCAGTGTATTGTCTGAGCAGAGCGGACCTAGACCCTGAGTTTGCACCTCAGTAAACCTCTGCCAGCCCCAGATGTGCAGCTTTTGCTGTTTTGTTGGTTCCTAACAAAGCGCTAACAGAATAAGCTGAGCCTCAGGCTGGACTGTACTATGCAGAATGAAACCCACGAGATATTAGCGCACTCGTCTTTCAACCACAGTATAACATGAAGCTGACAACCTTCACAGTTTTTGCAACACATACAAGGACAATTAATTAAAATGTTGCCGTTATCAGACTTTGAACTCAAATATTTCAGATTGCAGTAAGCAACAATCACTAGACCAGTGACGGACACCTGGTACACTTCAGGGGCCACATTGTGTGGCCCTATACTCTTGAAAAGGGCTGCACATTACCCGTAATCTCAGTAATATATTAAAACAATACATTTAAACAAAGAAAGAGAAAATATCTGACACATATGACAAACAGCCGAGAGGCACCCCCAATGCATGCTGGTTACAGACCTTAAATCTTGTTTTTACCATCAAACCTGCCTACGACCCCAGTTTTCACAGATTGTCCCAATCTTTCAGCCACCTACGGCGGCTTTGCCTCACCTGTAATTGGCCTAGTTTGGGTAGATCAGAAAATGGACTTAAGGTGTAACGATTTTCCAATTGGGAATATTGGTGGGAACGACGAATCATAGGAGCGGGTGTGGGATTTTAACACAGGATTCGAAATGTAAAATTTATAGCCGAACGGGAACAAACACCTGATTTTCATGGACACTACACACAAGTATACATGATTCCTGGACCAGTATAGTCTACAAACAACATTCTACAATAAATATATGGTTTGAATCACACCATCTGGTGGTCACTAGTGGTACTGCAGTTTATTGACATTAGCAGATTTTGGACCCTATTTCCATCACATTTATATACGTCAATGTTTCCCCGCCCCCCATTATCAAAGCAGCATCTGCAAATTAGCAATATGATATGTCTGCGCATCCCCATACAGATCTAAAGTAGAAAGACGTCACAGGACAGATGAAGACACTGTATTTTCCCAGCTGAGCGTTCAGCCTTAACGTATGTCCCCTTTATTAGTTTCACCAACCTTATTAATATATTATTGAAACCTTTCATAGTCGTGCAGATATAACATCTCTGTCCTGTGTACATACTGTATGGAGAATAGAGAGGTTTGTTTTTGTCGGATACAGTTACACTATATTCAGAGCTATTCTATAAGAATGTGACACTTCATAAAGATTTCATTACATTGCATGCTCCATGTGCATGAATAGACCATACAAGCCTGCTCAGCCGAGCATAGAAGTGGGAATTAGCGGCATCGTTTCTGCTGAGACCCTCTGAGAATCAACAGTTTTATTTCCAAGGGTTCAAATGAGCAAAGAACTGAAGCATCTATTTTTTTGATTTGTTGCAGGAGCAACAAAATTCCTATTCGTGTGAAACTGCAGAAAAAAAGCAAAACAGCAAGAAAAACGTAAAAAAAAGAAAAAGAGTTGAAAATAATTAAAGCGAAGGCATAACACTTTTGTGCCCAGACCTAGGGAATGAGGCTTTAGAGGGGGTGCAAATATTTTGGAGGCCCAAAATTGTGACAGGGAGAGGTACAAGCTGAAATTAATTTTAAAATATAAGCGAATAGTTGTTCTCTGAAGTGAAAAGAAAACATGAAAGATAAACGTATTAAGGTTTTAATCTTGACGTATTCCCATGGTAAAGGCTGAAGACAATGAGACATCCTTGGGTGGGCGCCTGAGTATAAGCGAGTAGGAGAGACAAGGATGGCGACAGGCGGAGGTGTGACAGGCCCCTCCCCCTTCACGTCTTCACCCTCCGTTCATGTCTCCATTCCGCTATACAGCTCTGATTTTAATGAAAACAAAATGAGTGACCCTTTTAAAAAGCAAATAGGTGAAGTGAAGGAAGCCGAATTTTATGGCGCTACGAGCGTATTAGCCTGGGGCACCCTGAACCCTTAATCAGGCCCTACCGAGACCCAACAGAAGCATGATTGAAGATTGAGTAACACTCAGGGTGGTGGCACACAAGCGTCCTCCCAGCTTCAGTACCGCTCATGCCCAGTCGTACGGTGCCTTTCTACAGCTCACAATATTATAACCAGCGCTTGACGCGCTGCGTGTGAAGGACTCTGCCCACATATCGGGCCGGATGCTGAGTTGGATGCATGTTGGCCAGAACTTACACTCATAAAAGTCGGCCGTCGTATCATGGGATTCCAATATTAGTGGTTTGATGATCCCACCTCCTAAATATGTCTTGCTGCTCAGACACATCATTAAATCAATCACATCATGGTAAGTAGCGCCTCATGGAAGGTCCTGGCAGACAAGACCTGTGTAGTCGGGTTCTAAGTAAGGCATGTCCTGTGCAGGTAGGTCCTGGTAGGTGGGATTTGGTCCTGTGTGGGCAGGTCTATGCTAGGTGGGACCTGAGTAGGTATGTCCTGTCTAGGCAAGTCCTTGGTAGGTGGGACCTGAGTAGGTGTGTCCTGTGTGGGCAGGTCCTCAGTAGTCGGGACCTGAGTAGGTGTGTCCTGTGTGAGCAGGTCCTAGTAGGCGGGACTTGAGTAGACATGTCCTGTGTGGGCAGGTCCTCAGTAGGCGTGTCCTGTGTGGGTAGGTCTTGTGTAGTTGGGACCTGAGTAGGTGTGTCCTGTGTGAGCAGGTCCTGGTAGGCGGGACTTGAGTAGACGTGTCCTGTGTGGGCAGGTCCTCAGTAGGCGTGTCCTGTGTGGGTAGGTCTTGTGTAGTTGGGACCTGAGTAGGTGTGTCCTGTGTTAGCAGGTCCTGGTAGGCGGGACTTGAGTAGACGTGTCCTGTGTGGGCAGGTCCTCAGTAGGCATGTCCTGTGTGGGTAGGTCTTGTGTAGTTGGGACCTGAGTAGGTGTGTCCTGTGTGAGCAGGTCCTGGTGGGCGGGACTTGAGTAGGCGTGTCCTGTGACAGTGCTCAGAGTAGAATACTGCCCAATTTCATATAGAAAGTGAATGTACAACCAGACACAGTGCCACAGGACATACATTGAATCCCTTATCTGAACCTTATCACTTTCACATACATCAATAAATGTCTCTGAGCTATATAATTATTGCACTTAAACAACCTATTTTACTGTTATTATAAAGAATGAGCATATTCTGTTACCATTTTGCTGTCCCTCCATGTCAGCGGAAGGCGCCTAGTAAGGAGCTAAACACCCCTTAAACCCTGACACCCTAGACGACCGCCGAGATTCACCCAGTTAATGCGCTGGCCGTGTACACAGCGCACCCGCCCACATGTGTGAGCACGCCCAGAGACAGAAAAGTTAATGATGCCACATAGGGATCTGTCGGTGCCTGAGCTGACCCAGAACACGTGTAAGAGTGGACTACAAACCACGCAGCGACTAGAGCAGGTCTGGAGGATGACTGAGGCTGAGGCTCCATCTGAGCCGTCATTTATACCTCCAGGCCCACCAGCCGTTCCGGCAAATGTTACAGTAGCCAGAGTGTCAGTAGGGGCCTGGCTACAGTCAAAGTCAATTATTTTCTGTCATTACAAGATCTTGTTAATAAAAACAACAAAAAACACTTTGGCTACAGTTTAGGGATACGTTTCAGTAACGCAGGTCGGCTGATGAGCACCAGGTGTATCTCATATAAGTTTTCCCCAGAGATCTGGGCACAGTGTTCAGTGATGATGTATCAGTCAGGTCATACAACGCTTACTACCGCTGAGGACCTGCAATCAGCCCTGCCCTGCGGTCATTCAAGCACATCCTGGGTTCAGTTTCATATGATTGTATTCGGTGGAGGGTGGAGAATTGTTTCCAAGTGAATCACCGATGGGTTTTTATTTAACACCCGCACTGTTCCTAAAGCTTTCATCATTACTCTATCATGTCTTCTTATATTGTAGAACCTTGCCCATGGCCAGCCAAATCCACCAATGAAAAGGAGAGAAAAATGTGCTCCTCTCTCCGTCAACGGCATCGTGAACCGCTAGGTCGTGGCCATGTCTGCAAAACTAGACGCAAATGTCACTTTGAACCGCGGGTCAACGGTCAACGGACCCGTTGTACGATCATGGAATGCAAGTATGAACTTTACCGTACCAAGATTAGGGTTAGGATTAGGGTACTTACATGATTGTACGCCGGGTCCGTTGCCACTTTAAATATTCAAGTCGCGGTTCAAAGTGACGTCATTTAAAATTCTCGGGGTCTCCTCACATCGGAACTGGGCTGAGTCAGTGTAAACGTAAGTCACTGTTTTTAACACGTCGCTGTCTTTACATTTGGATTACTTAGGCCGCTGTAAACACTGTCTGTGTTTACAGCATCGTTAACACCTACTACATCCGGGTGTCCAGACTCTGCTAAATAGTGCAGATGGTTTGACTCCCAACTTGGGGAGCCTTGAAGTTGAAAAACAAGACATTCAACATAAAAAATGGAACTCAGTTGGTAAATCATACAGAAGGAGATGGCACAAGACGAAATTACTATGAATTATTTATTGTTAACAAAAGTGTTCAACACAAACATTTGTGAAATTTCTTTGGAGAGAATTGCTTCATAAAATGATATGTGTTGATTTTATCTTGCTTTTGTACAATTAGTACGTGTACGTTGTTTTCGTCAAGGTCAAGATATGTATTCGCAACAGCAAGATGGCACGTACAGATAACAGTTGATACTGAGGTGATTAGTCCACCTAAACATTTTAATAAAGAGGGTTTGAAGGTTCCCGGAATAATATACTGAAAACTTGGTATGCCTATGGGGCTCCTATGCTCGTGGGGCCCCTGGGCAACTGCCCAGCATGTCCCATGCGTTAAGACAGCTCTGCTCCCAAGGGAGGAACGTCCACAGTTAGAGATCCACTGGTTGCCTACCTCTGCTCAGAGGAACTTTGTGTTTTGGGATCAGACCATGTGTGGTCTTGTGGTCTCACAAGGGAGTGCTGGAACGTGGTGAGAGGCTGATGTGTAGGGGGAACACTCCCCCCCAGTCACATGGCAGAGATTAAGCTCTAGACGTTGCATGGTTCATTTCTTGAGTTGTTCTCGTGTGTTGGGAGCAAAGTCACCCCCCTCACTTCATCCTGTCACTTTAGGTTTTCTAGCTGGAAAAGTGGAATGCTCTAATATAGAGTAGAGTGTATAATAATTTTTTGAGACATAACGGCCATAATAATTTATTGAATCATAATATACTATATGTAAGCCACAACATCAAACCAAAAATAACTTTAGTATTTTGTATAACAACTAAAATTAACATGTAAAACGTAAACATAGCACAGAACTGCAATAAAGCACTTACAGTGGTTGGACAAGGAATTAGGAATTTTTAAACTTTTGTGTATTTTTAAGATTTGTACCTCTAAAAATAGTGAATATATAGTAAATACGGTCCATAAAAAAAGCATGTAATAAGAGGTTTTGCTTCAACATTCCGGCAGGAACGCACGTGGAATTGGGCGCGCACTGCTAAATTTTCACCTCCGAGTGTAAGAAGAATTAAGAGGAAGTTGAAGTTAGTAGAACCCAGTAGCACCAACAAAGCGTTCTAACTGCAAAAGCAGCCATAAAACTACGCACAGACCGGACAGACTGCTCAAGAAAATTGCAACTGAGAACCCGAAAATTGACAGCCAAACATGTGATGATGTGGACGGAAGCAGGAGTCAACGTTTCTTTAAAAACTGTTCGGAGTCGCCTTGCAGAGTTTGGGGGTAAAGCTTGTCGACCAGTCAAGAACCAAAGCGGATAACGGCAATGAGGAAAGAACACCTAGAATGGGCCATTATTTTATCAAAATTGTGTAAGAAACTAAAAGATTCCTATTTCGTTGTCCAGCCACTATATTTACTGTAATTTAACAAACCCTAAGTCACCAGAACATCCAACATGACCCCTTCCACCAGGTACAAGAGTCTCTAATCCTGGACTTCACACATCCATTATGACTGCGGTCACCTTAGCGGTAACTTTTATTAGGTATATATAACATAGATTGAAATTACCTGCAAGTATTAAAATAATCCAAAGAGACTTCTTTAGAAATCACACAGAAATAATAAGCAATATCTAAAGGATACAACATTGTACTGAATTATATAATGGTATCGTTGAAGTTATTGCTTCTAATCTCTCCAGTGTGGCAAGGTGTGATATAAAAGTTAATGACTCGGGCCCTAAGTGTTTTCTGGAAGCAGTTACAGTAATTGCTCCCAACAACCGACAACAACATAAGAATGTACCTATATTTCTCAAAGGAATAACATCAAACAAAAAATACCCCTTGTAATTAGAGATGTTCACTGACCCCCGTGTTCTGGTTTTGGATCTGGATTAACTTCGTGTTTTGGTTTTGGTTTTGGAACCTGTTTTTTTTTCTAAAATCCCTATTTTTTTTGCTAAGATTACATATTTTTGCTTTTTTATCCCCCTACTTTATTATTAACCTCAATAACACTAATTTCAAGTCATTTGCAGTCAATTTTCACCACCTCACAGGTCACAATATTATTTTCATACACTTTCAAACAAAGACTGCAGATTTAGAAGACCAAACCTGCCAGACCTTTTATTTGTATTTCAGCAATGACAATTAGCAATGGAACAATGGAGCTCTCCTGAATGTCACTGTAGACTTTGAAGAACACTACTACCCCTCCTCTTTCTTTTCTACCTATGACGCTGCCCAACTGCACTAGAGACTGCCAAAAACTGTGCTACCCCTTCTGTGTCCCTCTGTGAAATGGAGCTGGATCGCCGTGGAGGGCGGTACTTTTAGAATCTAAAGCCTGTGAGATCCGATATCCGACGACGTAACAATGACGTTTTGCCTCGTTTTCAATTCCGAGGGCGCGCAAAAGTACCGAGCCACCTCGGTACTGGGATCTGCTAAGTTCGGGTGTGTTCTGTTATCGGGGAACCGAACCTGAGCATCTCTACTTGTAATTCCTTAAAACAGCATTTTCTCAAGTTTCTCATTTTGCAAGTGAATAAGTAATGAAAAGGACAGAAAAATCTAGCGCTGGGCTTATTGGGCCTGATTCATGAAGGCTGGTATCTGCCGTCTTTATGCGTATCGTACTCAAAATAACTCTGCGCATGCCCAGTACAGATATGGCTGCGAAACTGAGAAACTCGGTCGTGTAAACAAGCAATGTCTGTGCGACAGTCTACGCAGCGCTGTACTACAGCGTCCGACTTTGGGGAGTGGACTAGGCGGGGAATGGGCGTTTTGCTGTAGTCAATGCACAATAGGGGCGTGCCAAACTCCCCAGAACGCAGGCTCGTCCATATCAATCTCTGCGCACGTCAAAATGATTTGTTTCTGTACCTGACCTGTTGCTCCAGCTACAGGGCTAGTCTAAGTCCTGATCAGTAATGATGACAGTATCGTATGCATGATGTAAGATGAATTTGTTATCACGGGCAACTGTAAAAATTTATGTTTTATGTTCAGTAGAACATAATAAATGTTTTTCATGAAATAAATAATAAAAAGAGCAGACCTACACCCGAATTCAACAGCGCACATATCTTCGGATGCGTCTCTTGATGAATTCTGGGGTCCTCAACTCATGGTTACGTGCATAGAATATGCACGCTCTAATGAATCACGCCCGATATCTGCAAACGTAAACAATATATATATATATATATATATATATATATATATATATATATATGTATATAATGTCGCAACTGTAAAATTGGACCTTGCCAAATATCCTAACACGAACCAAAAACAGACACAAAAAACTAAACACAGCGCTGAGCAAAAAAACCAATGAAAATTCTTTGAATTATTTATAAAAAATCGTCTAATGATAAAAATATATATAACAGTGTAAATAAAATGGAGATAGACAAAATAAATGAATATATTAATCACAATTGTTTCTGATGATTCACCAGGGTAAAAGAGACTGGAAACAGAATGGTTCTCTTACAAACTGTATTTACATTTATTAAAATCAACTACACTATATAGCAATGAACAAGTAAACATAAAATCTAAAATAAATGATCAAAAAATATTGAGTAGACAACACAGGTTGCAAAACTGGATTGATCAGAAAAATCAATGATTGACAACCTAATCAAAGTAATCGTGTACACTGATTAGATTGTGCACACGGAACATCACATAAATAGACATGTAAATCCAGCATATTTGACAAACGAGTACAAGCAGATACTATGTGGATCTATTTAGGACAATAGTGTCACATATAAGGATCATGGGCCTGATTCATTAAGGATCTTAACTTGAGAAACTTCTTATTTCAGTCTCCTGGACAAAACCATGTTACAATGCAAGGGGTGCAAATTAGTATTCTGTTTTGCACATAAGTTAAATACTGACTGTTTTTTCATCTAACACACAAATACTTGATAGCTTATTTGTACACTGAAATTTAAAGTTGATATTTGTGTGCTACATGAAAAAACAGTCAGTATTTAACTTATGTGCAAAACAGAATACTAAGTTGCACCCCTTGCATTGTAACATGGTTTTGTCCAGGAGACTGAAATAAGAAGTTTCTTAAGTTAAGATCCTTAATGAATCAGGCCCAAGCTTGTTACAATGTGATACTGATATTAGTAGTTAGTTAATAGAATAGTATATCCCCGTTCTCAATCTAGATAAAAGCAGCATAATTCCAATAAGTTACCAAGTAACTACTTGATCTAATCAGTGTGCACAATTGCTTTAATTAGGGTGTTTAATAAATTTATATACAGTTAACATAACCATTGTGCTTCCAGATTTTTTCACCCTAATGAATCAACGGAAACAATTGTGATTGATATATTCATTTTTTTGGTCTTTCTCCAATTTATTTATACTGATCTGAGTACTGAGCCAGCTTGGTACTGACGCGCGCCCTCGGTATTGAAAACGAGGCAAAACGTCATCGTTACATCGTCGGATCTCAGATCTCGCGAGTTTTTAATTCGTTTTTAAGATCCAACATAGCGAGGGGTGGGAGGGAGGGCGGACGCACATTTTTCTTTTCTGCCACTGCTGTGTGCCAATGTGTCCTAGATGTGGTAGGAACTGCCGTGTGTTTGTGTCATTGCTCTGACGCTTACCATCCAGCCAGGTCGTTGCAGTCTTTGTCCGAAAGTGTATGAAAATAATATTGTGATCTGTGAGGTGGTCAAAATTGACTGCAAATGACTTGAAATTAGTGTTAGTGAGGTTAATAATAATATAGGAACATAAAAAGAGCAAAACTATGTGATTTTAGCATATTTTAGGATTTTTTCTTTAAAAAATCCAAAACCAAAACCAAAACCAAAACACACGAGGGAGGTTTTGCCAAAACCAAAATACGAAGCTAATCAAGATCTAAAAACCAAAACCAGTTTCGGCGGTCAGTGACCATCTCTAGTTTTATTGTTTTTTTGGCCACCAGAATTGTGTCATTAGGCCCCACCCCCTCTGCAAAATGACACAATTTCCAGCATATTGCAGCAGGGGGCGGGACCAGGATGACGCTTTTCTGTGTAAATTGCATCACTAAGGCCCGCCCCCCGCTCAAGTCACTAAGGAAGAGACAGGATTCGGGAGGTTGCCCTGCTCTCCCGGGAGTCCGGACGTTTTGGGAGAGTAGGCAACTATGGGTTTTTGGTTGGATCATGGGCGTGGTTTATTTTGCCCAACTATTGTTTTTTTAAACATTGATAGGTATGTCTGTCTGCCATGCCCACAATCTGTCCCACCTTGCCCTCATATTGCTGTAGCCACACCCACACGCCCCTTTTACCTGCAGGAAATCCTGACCATCCCACCTAACTTTAATGAACTATTTAAGCATTTAGATTATCATCTGCCACCAACAAATTTCATTACTGCCTGAACCAAACAATATACATCTATTTTTTAGGGGCCCTTAGGGGCACACGGATTACCGTGTGCCGTGATCTAGGTTAGCCCCCCTCTGCTGCTGTGTAGTTCCATCGCTAGAGCTGTATTTATCCGTTCACATTGCAGACAAATTCACAAATCGGTTATTTACCAAACTGAACAGAAAGGTGGTGGAGGGGAAGAGGGGATTGCCCCCAAGTGTTTGACGCAGCTGTACAAAATACAGGTTCCATAGGTGTGAAAGAATGTCCGGCCTCATAATAACATCATTTTATTTTACTAAACAATCTTAAAAATTTACTGTGCGAGGGAAACACGACTGATAAGCAGGTTTACGAGCTACGGAAGATCCAAAGCAAACTTCAACACATCATTTTACTGAGACCTTTACTGTCAGCTATATTGGTGTTCTCAGGGCCGTAACAAGGGTGGTGGCAGCGGTGGGATCGCCCAGCGTGCCAGCCAGTGTTCTCTCCTGCCCAGGGCTCTAAAATATCTAGTTATGGCTCTGGGAGTTCTACACCAGGGATATAAATATCTGGTAGACAATGGAAAATCTTCAAACTTCCCCTTAAATGTATTTGTCTTATGGCAGTTATTACTGCAACTCATTAGAAAACATAAACATAACCTTTATACCCTTCCTTCATGCACAGAGTTCCCATAAAACAAAAAGGAAAAATAGGGGATATCTCTGGTGTCATAAACCATCGTGACCATGGGTGTCGCTGATTGGCTGTGAGCAGGGAGCCCAAGTGCTCCTCGTTCCCAGCACATCAATGACCTTTGAGCAATAGCCTGGTGAGTGCCACAGGGGCATGCCCTGTGGTACCTGCTGCTTGTATATGAGGTAAGAGGGGGCAGTGACAGGGGCGAGAATGAATTACAGTGGAAGGAAAGGTGGTGGGTTACAGGCAGGGCCGGTGCAAGGTCTGTAGGCGCCCTAGGCAAACTTTCAGCCTAGCGCCCCCCCCCCCCCCCCCCCTCTCCCCCCTGGGTTCTCACCTAAAAAAAAATATACAATTTATAATACCCAAAAAATAAATAAATTAAATATACTTACCGTTTTTGATGATCAGATGCAGGGAGGCTCTTCCTTAATGGCTGCCCACCGCTCCTCAGCTTCTTTCCAGAAAAAGGAGAGGGGTGGAGCAGCCTGTGCATGCTGGGAAGAGAGGGGGGCGCTGGGTAAACTTTACTCCTGACAGACAGGGGCACAGCAGGCAGCGCCGGGTAAACATATGTCACCTGATCACTGACGTCAGTGATCAGGTGTGCAGCCCGGGCGCATCTGACAGCGGCGGCGGACATTTAAAAAACAGCGGCGGCACCGCGCCGCCGCTGCACCTCTATCCCACATCTCTCCGCTGACTAGATTTTTAATCTAGTCAGCGGCAGTGGCGCCCTGCAGGACCCGGCGCCCTAGGCAATTGCCTAAGGTTGCCTAATGGGAGCGCCGGGCCTGGTTACAGGGGGAAGAGAAATTAATTATGGGCGAGGACCAATTACAATGAAAAGGGGGGAATGAAATACAGGAGGAGCGAGGATGAATTACAGGGGGAGGGGGAATGAATTACAGGAGGTGAGAGAATAACTTACAGGAGGTGAGATAATAAATTACAGGGGGGTGCAGGCAGCGCAATGACTTAGTGGTTAGCACTTCTGCCTTACAGCACTGGGGTCATAAGTTCAATTCTCAACCATGGCCTTATCTGTGAGGAGCTTGTATGTTCTCCCCGTGTTTGCGTGGGTTTCCTCCAGGTGCTCCGGTTTCCTCCCACACTACTAAAACATACTAGTAGGTTAATTGGCTGCTAACAAATTGACCCTGGTCTGTGTGTGTGTGTGTTAGGGAATTTAGACTGTAAGCTCCAATGGGGCAGGGACTGATGTGAGTGAGTTCTCTGTACATCGCTGCGGAATTAGTGGCGCTATATAAATAAATGGTGATGATGATGATGATGATGGAGAGAGAATTAATTTCAGGAGAAGGGAGAATGAAGAATGAACATCTGCCTTACATCACTGGGGTCATGAGTTCAATTCCCAACCATGGCCTTATCTGTGTGGAGTTTGTATGTTCTCCCCGTATTTGCGTGGGTTTCCTCCGGGTGGTCCGGTTTCCTCCCACACTCCAAAAACATACTGATTGGTTAATTGGCTGTTATTAAATTGACTCTAGTCTGTCTGTGTGTGTGTTAGGGAATTTAGACTGTAAGCTCCAATGGGGCAGGGACTGATGTGAGTGAGTTCTCTGTACAGCGCTGCGGAATTAGTGGTGCTATATAAATAAATGGTGATGATGATGAGGAATCACAGGAGATGGGAGAATGAATTCCATGAGAAGGGTGAATGAATTGCAGGGGGAGCGAGGATACATGACATGGGGAAGAGAATGATAAACAGGGCAGATGAATTACAGGAGAAGGTTGTGGGCACGAAATCATCATCATCACCATTTATTTAGAAATTATTACAGGTGAGGTAATGGGAGAATGACCTTATATGGGAGGGTGGATTGAAATGTATAACGGGAGTGGTAGTGGGGCTAATGAGTTACAGTATATATGTGTTGAGGAATTACAGAGAGAACACATTGCAATAGATGGAAGGATAATACATCACAGGGTGGAAGAAGAGGAATAAGTTATGGACAATGTCTTTTAAAAACCACCACACTCCACATACACAATATATTGCCCTGATTATCCACTGCAGCTCAATTAAAAAAAAAATTAACATCCTTACTCTAACACAGACAGATAAAGTCACATCCTACATAAGTCAAAAAGCTGAAATATCAGTCATTTAAGCATGGTATGAATCCCCCAATCCACACAGCACATTTCTGCAGAGAAAGTCTGCAAGATTGTCACTCACACTTGGCTGTTAGAGCACCACTCTACAAAGATGTCATTTTGCTTTATACAAAATAAAATGAATGAATATCTCAATATATCTATATCACCCACAGAGCTGGTTCCTCTAGCCAGCGATGTGACAGAAGTGGTATGTTTGTAAAGTCTTCCTGTTGGGGCCCGAGGGGTCTCTGGCCGTTGTGGCAAAGCACACGCTGGGACCCCCACAAACACTGGACAGATGAGGATACATAATCCTGGAGAAACAAGTGATTTCACCCTCTGCTGGTTCCCAGATTGTGACTGTCCTACACGTTGGGGGGGGTGGAGATGGTAAATGTTTTAAGAGTTCACGTTGTCTTTTGCCGGTTCAGGAGGGCAGAGTGTAATACAGTACAGCACTCTGAATGAATTCAGGTTACAGCTCAGTTATTAAATGACCCTAGAGAGATGCAATTACAAGGGATTAAAAGACACTTAACCTGTCAGCAAGATAGTCCTGTTAGCAAAAAACCAAGGTTACCAGTGATGAGTGAGGTCTGGGGGCCCCCAACACTGACAAACAAAATAATGAAATATATTCTGCCCCTCATTTATATCAAAACATCTACAATGAGTAAATACTGTGAACTTAGGACCTGGAGAACTCTATAAGTGCTCAATGGAATTGGAGAATCCGAGCAAATGCTCTTATTGCCCAATCCCAGTTGGATGGGACTTTCAGGAATTCGATTTATTATAACCCAATCTACACTATTGTCTGTCAAACAATTCATGCAGTGCCGAGAATATATTATACGTTATAAGAATATACCTTTCCCCTTTTTTATCCTGAAAACACAACAAACTGGAACACTTAAAGCAATGGTGCAACAGTACAGATGTGCTGCAAGTCATAGCGACCAATCAGATACTGCCAATCCATCAATATAGCACAATTCAGACAAATAAAACGTAACGTCTGATTGCTGCTGGGTTATAGATTATTTCTGCAGTTTTCGCCTGGGTATTATTTACACCTATACTTTATCTCAGACCTATTAGTGGCCATTTATAAAGATAATTTTGCACTGGCAGCTGAATGAAAAAAGTTACTGTACGCTGTAGGACAGTGTTGGCTAACCTGTGACACTCCAGGTGTTGTGAAACTACAAGTCCCAGCATGCTTTGCCAATATATAGCAGCTTATTGCTGTAAGTGTATGCTGGGACTTGTAGTTTCACAACACCTGGTGTGTCACAGGTTAGCCAACACTGCTGTAGGAGAATGACAAGATCTGACTGGATGTTAGAGGTCCTAGATAATAATGTACTTTTGTGCATGTTAAATATTCATTGTCAGTAAATATTACCGTCTAGAAAATAAAATTAGATATTAAGATTTATATCTAAGAGGCAAAAAAATAGGGATTTTATTGTGCAGTTTACCAATACTGAAAAGCAGGGACATTTCCACAGTCAAATCTTTAAAACCTGGTACTCTCCCTGAAAATTAGGACCCCTTGACAACAATGCTCTTGACTATTTGCCAGAAACTGACCGGGCATGCTGTGACTTGTAGTTCCACAATGGTTTGTGTACTATTGCCTAACACAGCTGTAATCTCCCATTCCCTGTCCTTATATATATGCCTATAGTATTTGTTGTCATCATTTTTGAATAGCTCCCATTTCTGAAGCTTCGCACAGTCTGTGATTGACATAAACAATGACTGATCAATTCTGATCCATAACAATAGAACTCTAATAACTGCCAAGATTACGATGACATTTTTTCAGAATGCAAAATGTGCTTTGCACACTTGTAACGACAATCCATACAGTGCATATATAAAAAGTCAGCATAACACGCATAGAAATAATTATTTAATAATAATAAAAAATAATTAATATAAAAAATGATTCCCCTGGCACTCAGCTGCTAAAGCCATGTGGGAAAGTTGAGCCAGTTTGGTGAACCCAACTTCTGAATGAAAGAAATCCTTGTTACACTTTAGAAACACAAGGTAGCAACTCCTCTGTCCGTGCTGAAAATACCAGCCCAAGCCTAAGGAGATTAAGCAAATCCTTAGAGAATGGAAACAAGACAAAGCACAGAGTCCTGAGTGTACTCACCAATCACAGCCCATGAAACCTTGCGCAGAAATCCAGGTGAGCTGACAGGTGTCTATCAGTATCCAAGGTCTGAGAAATCACTGGCTCCTGTGCTAGCTCCCACTGGCCTCGTTACCTGTGTGCACAGATACCTGAGCTGACACTGTGACTAGCAGCCTGTCCATTCATGTCCACTGATCCTTCTTATACAGAGGAGGAGATTACAGGGCAGGAGGTCTGATCTGTTGCTGACATCAGGGACAGGGAGGAGCAGAGCATTGTAGATGATAGTTACTTGGCATGTACAGGACGAGGGAATCCAGCAGTCTGGTGTTGGACAGCAGCCTACGTGAAGAATGACAAAAACCCTGACAGAGCCAATAATAAATCAATAAAAGTAACACAATGCAGGCAGAGGAGGACAGTAAAGCTGGGTACACACCTATGTAATCTTAATTCAGATGCAATTTCTGTAACAATTTCACTGACGACAAAGACCCGATGAGCAGCCGATTTCTCTGTACACACCTACACAGTTTACCTTCAGATCTGTGATCTTCATCTCTCATAACCATCTGCTGAAAAGATTGTGACTCTGTACAGATATCTGCCTATGATGCTGGCCGTGAGTGCGTACACACCCACATTTGCCTGACGTCATTCCATCGCTGATCGTGATTATTTAGGAAGTTTATACAACCAAATCAAACGATACGATGCCCTTTGGTACAATTAGACAGGATCGTGGGCACACACGCACTAATGCAATATCCAGACAGCCATGAATTGTGTGATCTGAATGATAACTATATAGGTGTGTACCCAACTTATGTGGCATTTCTAAAGGGTAAAGAGGTAGCAGGAAAATAAGTGGATTTAGTAGATCAAGATAACTTCTATTAGGCTGTTATTGTTTTATTTCAATAATTTTTTCACAGTTAGATAATGCATTGTTACAATGTGCAATTAGATAACAAGTGTGAGACTCTATACATAGGAGCCGCTGAAGAATGGGTATTATGCCAGCTTGCGTCGTGCATCTTGCATGAAATCGCTCTGCGCAGCCCATATGCGTCTATGAAGATTTGCTTCATTCTTGGCACTTGCTTCTGACCAGGTAACGTTCTCAGATTACAGCGAGGGAATGTTTGCAAGGACATGTTTGCACAATTGCGAACAGAGGCAGGTCGTACCAGTCGCATATGCGCCTGTCCAAGCCATATTGCGTAAAAAAAAAAAATCTCCCGCAGGTTTTTGACGGCATTAGCGACTGTTTTGAGTTAGCGTAGCGGGAAAACTGGTGCAATTCAATTGAAAAAGAGGTAACGCTGCCCCCGCGTGTTAAACATTGTGTTTGCGAGTTTTTAGCGGAGTGAAGGGGAGTTTTAACGCAGTCATGTATAAGTTGGTTAGACTTATCCAACTTGTTTTGCATACATTTCCATACATTAGATTGCATTACACATCGATAATGTCTACATTACAGTACTTTCTTTAGCTTATTTTTTTTATTTAACTAATTTTTACCATACAATCATCTATACCATGTCAAAACACATTACTACATTCATATTTGTACAAAAACATACATACATATAATTAATTAGTGATTTTTTTATTTTATTTTTTTATTTCATTATTTTTTTTACAAGAAAATCAACTTACACAAAGGGTAAAGGCATTAGTGATAAACATAAATTTAACTTTTTTCCACATTATTACATGATTTCAAATACTTTTCAGAGGTTTTTTATTTTTTACATAACCCAAGGAGGTGTGAGATAAAACAGCATATTTGCCTGTTTTACCCGCCGCGTTAAAAAAACAATTGAATAGCTGTTAAAGCGGCTGCCTCTCGCACACCCTATACTTTCAATAGACCTTCTACTGGAGCGCGAGAGGACCGTTTCATAAAAAAAACCGTAGCGTTAAAAATGGAATTGAATCGCGGGTAAAGTTAACCCGCTCGAACATGATAAAAAACAGCGTTAAACAGCACGGTCTTAAAAAAAAAACGGTCAATCGAATACCTCCCAAATAATGACACAAACTCACAGGATACATTCAATACTTTATTGATACAATGTAACTGCTACCTAAGGATACCATTCCACTCACAGACTCACTAGCCCCACCTAGGGGTTGACAAGAGTATTTTAATTAACACATTTTCTTTCTATACACACACTTTATCTATATTTTAATAATATTTCATCGCTATGGAACAGAGTTCATGCTAAATTGTTTGGGATAGTTATAGTCTATGACAAATACATTTTACTGAAATAATTAATAAAGGTATAAACCAGGGATTTTTAAGACAATTGAAAACTATTCTTGTCTCTTTTGGACTGGAGTAACTTCTTATATACCCAATTCTAGTCTTCTTATTTGCAGGTGGTCAAGGTGCAAATAGCGGATGATGACGGTGGCTGACAATAGTGAACCGCTTGTGATTGGCTGTTTTTTTCACCAGGAAGTTGTTTCTCCTGTACTAGTTATATTGATGCCTAATAGCGAATACGGGATTTGCAAACAAAACAAATGGTTACAAACAGTATAGGCATTAAAAGCAAACTATACATTTTTTCATTTTCACTTTTTTGGGGGGGTTTCAGGAAAACATTAAAGAATAAGTGACCCTGCATAGAGATAGATATATCTGCCTATTTGCAATAATGAACTCTGTTTGCTTGCCTGAGAAATATCAGCATTGTGTTGGCTGCAGACAAAGAGATGTTAGTGGCAGTGGTAACAGATTTTCCCAATATCTCCATGTGTGTGGCCACAACATGGATAGCCTGTCCGCGATCAGATTGACAGGCATGATTTTCAGGCATGTATGTAAACCAGGTCTAGAGATGAACAACCTAAACAACCAGATTTGTCCAATTTGGCATCTATTTGGGTGGCTGAATTGTAAACTGATATCGCTTGGAGCTTAGAGCACGCTTTATCATCATCATCATCAATTTATATAGCGCCACTAATTCCGCAGCGCTGTACAGAGATCTCACTCACATCAGTCCCTGCCCCATTGGGGCTTACAGTCTAAATACCTTAACACACACACAGACAGAGAGAATAGGGTCAATTTGTTAGCAGCCAATGTTACCAGTATGTCTTTAGAGTGTGGGAGGAAACTGGAGCACCCGGAGGAAACCCACACAAACACGGGGAGAACATACAAACTCCTCACAGATAAGGCCATGGTCGGGAATTGAACTCATGACCCCAGTGCTGTAAGGTGGAAGTGCTAACCACTACACCACGTGTTGCCCATACAGACTGCAGTTCTGGTGGCCACTTAGGTAGTTTTAGACCATATTGGTTACAAATTGCTGTGTGTATGGGCATCATCACAATCGTCATCTGGGAAGTGCAGTGAGACAATGACTGTGGCTTGACCCAAGCATCGTATGGCCAGATCTTTCTATGGGAACCTTTAGACTCAAATGCAACTATGCACTGGGATTGCTGGTCCAAATACATCATAAAAATGGTAGAATCACTGCCCTGGTTTCCTCTAACTCACCATACTCCAATAACTAAATACATTACTAGCATAGATTCAACTCTTCGGTGAAGACAAAGATTATTGCCTCCTTGATCATTCTGAAAATTCACTATACATTCTACATGTAATTCAATCAACTCCAAATCTGACATAATTTTTTAGACCACACTTAATATTTATAAATATCTGTCAGATCTATATAGGCAATAAATATATTACCAAACCTTTATTGGCAGAAACCTATTTTCAGGGCATTTGTGCTGTTATATGTAATAGGTGTCAGCGGCGTTAGTAGTAGATGTTAAACCACAAGAAGCTTTTAGACTTAACCAACTTGTTGATTTTATTTCAGACATAGTTGTAACAGATGATATATACAGCTTCTCACAGTTGATACTGACTGTGACAGACAGGCAGTATGACAAGCTTATGAAGTTAATGTACTTAAAGCTATTATAGTACATTAATATGCAGGGCGCTCTTACCTCTCTGTCTGTATTACCCAGTATTGTTTTATTACTGTGTTTGTTCCCAATTGTAAAGCCCTTTGGAATTTGCTGACGCTATAAAAATAAATGATGATGATGATGATGATGAAGATGATGATGATGATTATATGCAGGTGGTAATAAGCTTATATTGTGGGCAATATCAGAGAACAGGTTGTTCATATATATTCTGTGCCTCCGCTCGCTTTATATATCTATATATAAGTTTTACACAAAAGGGTGCAGCTCCAGTTATATACACTATACGGACAGAAGTATTTGGCCACACCTGAGAATTATTGAATCGCGGTGTTTCAATCAGACCCGTTGTCGGAGGTGTATAAAGCCAAGCACCTAGCCACGCAGGCTCCAGTTGCAAACATTTGTGATACAAAAGAGAAGAACAAGCGGCAGCGCTGGTTAATCTTATAACAACATATTTAATATGATCTGAATATATAAAATAATCATAAACACTCAGCTCACAAGTTCAGCACCTAAAAATACAGTTAAAATATTGGAATGAAAGAAGCAACTACAGCTATAGAAACCCATTGTCCACACGTGTCATAGAATTGAGGACTATATCCAATATTTACAGAATATGTTGGTGCTATATAAATAAATGATGATGATGATGATGATGATGATTTATCCTCCAGGCAAAAAGTCAATGTGAGCCAACCCACATAGTTACGACCTGTGAAGCAGGAGCAAACGCAGGATTTGCAGAGGGGGGTTTCCACTCCACGCCGCCAGTGGGTGTGACCAGCATGTGTGGGGGCGTGCCCATAATTTTAGAGAATACTTGGCTGCTCTCAAACTCTCCTTATCCCCATAACATACATGGGCATGCTGCGTGCACTACTGTTAGGTGCACGCAGCTCTCTCTTTTCGAGCAGAGCCGTGTGAAGCCGGGGCAGGGTCCGGCCACCTCAATTATACAGTGCCCTGGGCTTGGAGGGAGGTTTCCAGGCACTAGGAAACCCCCCTCGGTTTGCCTATGTGAAGGGGTTGAGTCCAGCAGTAATAAGCTGTAAGAATAGAGTCTAAGCACACTACGTATGTCAAAGGTCTCCTTTTTAGCAGACATCCGTGGTACCGTACAGGGACCAGTAGTCGCCCCTGGTATGCTTCTTGGAGCCTGTGGTAGAATGTCCTGGGTTTAGTGCAGCTGTTGTCGTGTAGTGCAAAGAAAACTCGGAACTCCAACGTTGCTTTGGTGTCTCGGCCAATAAAAAAACATGTATACACGAAAAACTGACGCATTTCTCCGCCCCTTCTAAGGAACCCCTTCTCTGATGAAAGCGCCCATAGAAGGGGCGAAGAAACGTGTCAGCGGACCCCGGCACGCACGTACGCACCCTCCTTTCCTTTTTTCATGTATAGATGTGTTTTTATTGGCTGAGAGACCAAAGCAACATTGGAGTACCGAGTTTTCTTTGCACTACACGGCAACAGCGGCACTTAGAAACCTTATCATCGCTAAATCAACCGCTGATGGCAAAATTTTGTTATCCATAGCCACTATAGGCAGGCGTGGCCAATCCAGCCACCTCCAATTTAAGCTGCTTTGCCTTTTTATAATACCTAATGAATGTATTTAGTTATTTGTCAAAATCAGTGTCAGGAGTGGAATTAGCAGTAGTTATAGGGGAGGTGGACATTAGTGTTAGGTACCTCTGGTGAGAAAATGGTGTACAGAATATATGGAACCTTGTTTAACTCTCTTCATAGCCTGATATAAAACAGCGTTGTCTCTTTATAATCACAGTAAGTTGATCATTCTTTACTGCCACCTCTTTATCACAAGACCTTATTTATGGTTATATAGTTTATGATGGATTGTATGTGCTATAAATATAAGATTGGTTTGTAGTGTTAGTCTTATTTTGGCCACGCACAGTGGGTTCCTTTAGATACGGTCCATACAGACCAGCAACATTTCAGCCAGAAGAACAAAATCACTGGGTGGAGATTTACTAAAATGGAAAAGTGGAGGTGTTGCCCATAGCAACCAATCAGAATCTAGCTATCATTTTCTAGCATGTACTAGATAAATGATAGCTGGAGTCTGATTGGTTGCTATGGCCAACAGCTTCAATTTTCCTTTTTAAAAGCTTTAGTAAATCTTCTGGTCACATGTTCTATTGCGCTAGATATATTCATATTTGCTCACAATACTGACCCCAGTGCGCTCACTAGCAGGCAGTATGCAAAAAAACACCACCTGTGCCGTCACTGCTCCCCGCCGCAAGCGCAACTGTGAGTGCGTAAGGGGAACCTAGAGGTTCTATTCCCATTCTATGACTTTTGAAGCCAGTTGCTATGGGGCCTACAAGTTCATGTAAGAGTAACCTGTTTAAATGTCCATTGATGGGACCGTCTCACCGGAAATTTGAGCAATGTATTACACTAGCGAGTTGGAGGCAGACTTTAACATAAAAGTAATTAACAGCAGCAGTCTTGGGGTGGAGCTCACCATGACAGGACTAGTGTTACACACTACCATAAAACTCTGAAAATGAAGGGGTCCAAACTGTTACATATCTGCCAACAGCAACAGACACTTGCAACCGTACCTGCCTACAAGTACCCACAAATTCAATATTTGAAAGGGGTGTGGTCTCATCCATTAGGCGTTATTTGGGCAGATTGGGGGTGGAGCCTATTTTGTCCTGATTTTCCAATCGGCAGCAATGCACATACCATGCCATAGATAGATAGATACCAGCAGTGCTTTTATTGTAAGAAAAAAGGTGCCGGAACTCACATCACGTAATCAATCACTGTACACACACCCACACACGGACGTCAGTTGTGTAACGATACATAACCGTCGCTGCCCGCAGTAAGCACTCAGCGCACGACCACACGACCAATCACAAGCTGAGCAGCGCCACAAGCCGAGCAGCGCCATCACAACCAGCGCGGACGATGTACGCATCCATCAGACGTGACAGACGAGCAGCCCACATGCACCGTTTTAATGATTTTGCCGCCCACCTGCTACGCTCGACAGGGTGATTCAAGTCCACGTGGACCAAACATCAAATGTTCAAAAGTTACTTTTAAAACTTGGAAAATCCATTGAAAAAAGGTGTCGGAACTCAGTTCCAGTCTGTCCTATGACAAAAAAAAAGCCCTGCATACCAGTATATAGTGCACAGCTTCAGCCTTCAGATCAGGCAGTGAGAGCAATTAGTAGAGGGTTTTAGTAAAGTCTAATGACTCAGACAGAATCATTAGTGCACTGGTAATTACAAAGTCATATTTTGTAACACATGATTAGAATTAAGAACTGCAGCGAGCCTAACTTGTGACCTGATTATCGCGCTAATCAAGAAAAAAAAACATTTTTTTTCTACTTGGTTGACAAAAGATCAACATTGTGCTAATGTTATCTGTGTGCTTGACAAATTGAAGTTAATTAGGAAAAATATATTGTCACCAATATGGGCTACAGTGTGTTTGCTTTAAAGCTACACTACCACCAGCCACATATGATTTTTTAACCCGCTGATTCCCCCACCCTCAGCCATAGGCTGTTCCATGAAACCTGTTTTTCTGGGCTCAACTTTGTTTGCCACTTAAAAATGGCGGCAGAGGGGGGGGGGGGGGGGGGGGTGAGCGGAAGGACCAATCAGAAGCTGTAATTTCTTTGTTGCAGCTTCTGATTCGTCGTTTCACCCCGACCTCAGGACATGACCCCAATTTTTGGCCGGGCTTTGAAAAGGACTCAGTAAAAATGGCTCCACACAGCAGCCCCCAGGCTTCAGCTAGGGGTAGGGAGAATGCTAGTTAGATTTTACCAGCAGCTTTACAGGGAAATTCCAAGTTAGGGTATTGTTAGTTTTTAACTGTATGTAGTTATGTGGGGTGATTTCACAAAGCTGCGTCCGCTGACCATACCTTCCACGGCCGCCGCACAGCTTCCAATAAATCCACGGGGAGGGCGGAAGGGGCTATGGATCACCACCGCCGCCTCTCTGCTCCGTCTCCTCCCCTCCACTCACTGACTGTCGGGCGTGACATCATCATCACGGCCCGACAGTGTCAGTGAGTGGAGGGGAGGAGACGGAGCAGAGAGGAGCAGCTTTATGGTGGCAAGTAAAGGTAAGGAAAGACGTGGGGAGGGGGGGCGTGGATTGTGAAAGTGTGCCTTGGGGGGGGCGTGGATTGTGAAAGTGTGCCTAGGGCGCCAAGGACCCTAGCACCGGCCCTGTGCACACCATAGCTCACATTCATCCCTTCCTCTCTTTTGATGCCACCAAAACTCTCATCTATTTTCTTATCATTTCCCGCCTTGACTACTGCAACTTCCTTACTGGCCTCATCCGCTCCCGTCTCACTCTTCTCCAGTCCATACTTAACACTGCTGTGTGACTAATCCTCCTCTCTCTGTCAAACAATTCACTGGCTCCCCCTCCACCATAGAATCCTCTTCAAACTCCTCTCCCTCACCTACAAAGCACTCTCTAACTCCACTGCTTCTTATGTGTCCAACCTCATCTCCATTCATACTCCCTCTCACCCTCTACGGTCAGTCAAGAACCGCCCCCTCACCTCTCATCTGGTTACCGCCTTCCGCATTCAAGATTTCTCCCATACTGCCCCCCTACTCTGGAATGATCTGACTTATTCTATCGGGCTTTCCCCTAGCCTGTAAATTTTCAAATGATCCCTTAAAAACCCACCTGTTCAGAAAGCCTTCTCTTCCTCTGCCTAACTTTCTGTGTCCCATCGTCAACCCGCCTCTTCATGATCCTTCTTTGTTATTCATAGTCCACTCACCCTGTCTACCCTCTTTGTGTTTCCTGTTTAGTCTGCCCCTTCAATTTAGATTGTGAGCTCCCAGGAACAGGGCCCTCTTATCCTTGTTTCTTCCTCCTCATGTCACCTCTGCCTTCGGCACCCCAGCCTCATTCTCATGCCTCAGCACTAAGCCCCTGCCCTTGGGTCTCCTCATGTCTCCTGCCTTTGCCTCTCCACCTCTGATCCTATTTGCTACACCCACACACCTGGGCAGAGGTTCAGCCTTGGTGTGCACCTCACCCCTCATCCTTCCCCTCTCTAGTCTCTAAAGTATTCTGGTCTTCATTCATATCTCTCTCCTCAGCTAGGTCGATAATTTAATTGCACTTTGCTTTGTTTTTGCCCTGTATGCCGGGTACTGTCTCATCCTTTGCTCTCTGTACGCCGCTGCAGACCTATTGTGGCGCTTTATAAGTAAAAGATGATAAATAATAATAATAAATATTTACATTTCATGAGCCTGTTTGGCCAATCTCTCTGGAGCTAGCTAGTATCTTGCTCTGTGTTGTTAACCTTGCATAGTTTAATGCAATGATGGGCAACTCTATTCTGTGGCCCTCCAATAATATTGGGGTAGACGGCTAGGGGGGCACAGGTGAAGTCTCAAAGTGCCACCTATTGCCGGTCACTGGTTTAGTGTCATCGGTAAACAATGAAACTTTGATTTGCTAACCTTTGTCATTTGTGCTTCAACTAATTTTATAGCTGCTGATAGACACCACCCCAAGTCCTAGTACAGTCACCTCTCATAATCCATTTAAATAATTTATCCATATCTAAAGTCAGGTTCACAGATCTATAATTTCCTAGTTTAGATTTCTATTCCCTTTTTAAAGATTGTTACCACCCCTGCTTTCCACCAAACTTCTGACACTGCCCTGGTTATGAGGGAGTGTATAAATGTGAAAAGTAGTGGTCTATCAAAGTACTGAACTTAGTTCCTTTAGCACACTGGGGTGGGTGCCATCCGGACCAAGTGCTTTATCTGTCGTAATCTTTTTTTTAATGCATAACTGCACCTCCTCTTGTGTTAGGCAAATAACATTGAGACAAGTACTGCTACACAACCTAAATCCTGTTACTTTTCATCACTTGTGAATAGAGGTGAAAAATATATTTAAAGAAAAAAAAATCAGCTTCCTCTTTCTCTTTTACAGTTATTGTATTTCCATTTAGTGGAGCAATAATATCAGTTCTATTTTTCTTCCTGTTAATTTGCTGGAGAGGCAGTTAAGTATTCGATGTGCTGTCTTTAGTCATCCGCTGTTTATCTTACACTTTTGCTGAACTAACTTCCTTTTTACATATTTTGCTACATTCCTTGTACTTCCATAAAAGATCATTTGTTGCCAGACTATATGTACCTGCAACAGTATTTAGAAATTTCACCTTTGTTCTCTGTGCTTGTATTTAAAAGTCCACCCTCCTGGTTTACAAGCTTCAATGCTTCTCTGAGCAGATTAAACTTTGCCCTTTGAAAATGAATAGTTTTTGTAGTTTACTTATACAATATGTTATTGAAACTCCAGTCAAAAGTCACAATGTTGTGATCATTATTCCCTCAATGTCAGCACGGTGGCTCAGTGGTTAGCACTTCTCACAGCACTGGGGTCATGAGTTCGATTCCTGGCAATGGCCTTATCTGTCAGGAGTTTGTATATTCTCCCTGTGTTTGCGTAGGTTTCCTCCGGGTGCTCCGGTTTCCTCCCACACTCCAAAAACATACTGATAGGTTAATTGGCTGCTATCAAAATTGACCCTAGTCTGTGTGTGCGTATGTTAGCGAATTTAGACTGTAAGCTCCAATGGGGCAGGGACTGATGTGAGTGAGTTCTCTGTACAGCGCCGCGGAATTAGTGGCGCTATATAAATAACTGATGATGATATTACGGAGCCCTACAATGATTCCCCTCTAATTAGTTCTCCTATCACTTTCGGGAAGTAGTCATTTAAAATAAATAAAAATCCTTTCCCAGAACCTGTGGTTTCATGGTCACAACTAATACTAGTTTCCTTTTTTCTATGCCCATAAAGACTCTACATTGTCATGATCATCACAGAAATCCTTTCGTTGGGCAGATCTTAAACATGTTATTACATATTATAGACCAACCCGTTCAGTAATCAATATAGTAGATTTCAGTGCAATGAAAATAGTTGCAGCTTTCTTGTCTGGGAAATGTTAATTTCATAACTCATTGCTCGGAAAGGTCCAACCAACTTTCTACTATTTTCCATGACCACCAAGTGACACAGGTTAATTGCTGTCCATGAATATTTCATTATACCGAGACATAGAGCACAAAGGCAGCTCACATGGCATGGAAATATGAATCATTATTATACAAGACAAAATATTTTTACCATTGTTGTTCCTTTAAGGTAAAGAACCAGATGTCAGACGCCAACAATTGCAGCCTTGGAATATACCCAGGTCTACAATACCAGGCGAACAATTACCAGGGGGGGGGGGGGGGTTACCAGTTGTCTGGAACACCCCCCTCCAGCCAGGACTCTCTCAGGCTGGTCCCCTTCCGTTCCGCCCTGGGCGGGCAGCAGGTCATCGTACAGGAAGTAGAGGACAGAAGCGTCTGGAGCAGTGTTGGCTAACCTGTGACACTCCAGATGTTGTAAAACTACAAGTCCCAGCATACCCTTCCAGCAATAAGCTGCTATATATTAGCAAAGCATGCTGGGACTTGTAGTTTCACAACACCTGGAGTGTCACAGGTTAGCCAACACTGGTCTGGAGTGTACAGATCCAAATGGAATAAGGCGAGTACTTATTGTAATAAAGATTAAAGGTGGGTCGTAACCATTTATTAGTGGGTGGCAATTATTAATTTATTGGTGGGGGGGGGGACAATTTATTTCATGGTGAGGACTACCTAATTTAATAGTGGATCATAGTAATAACTATGAATTAAGATGGTGTGATGACATTATTTAATGAATGCTAGGGTGGTTTGGGGCTAATTCATTTAAGGTGGGACTGATTCTAGGGAGAAGGAACACTATTTATTAATTAGGTGCATTTATTGCATGTGGATACCATTAATTTAATGCCAGGGCACTGTAGGGGGAATTAGGTCTATCAATTCTGAATGCTACTAATTGAATGTCAGCGCTGGTATGGAGGAAATAGGGTCTATTTATTGAATATGAATACTGTTAATTTAATGTTGGACTGGTTTCAGGAAGGGTGGCCTAAATGGGCTCACTCACTGATAGACTGCCTATATTTTATGTATCACCCTTTTCACCAACCAGGGATCCAACATTCCAGGATCCAGACAAGCAGCAACTGAACGTAAGAGAGCAGCAGCTGCAGGTAGTGAACAGTAAAACAGGTAGGAGAGAGCAGCACTGTCTGCTATCTGTCCTGATTCTGGTGGGACAGTCCTGATTTTGTGTTACTATCCCGCTCAGTCAGGACTTTGTCCTGACTGCCACGATAATTGGGATGTATGTCCTGCTTCACACTGTACTGCTTACTAAGGGCAAGCAACATGCACTAGTTAGATACAGGCAGATCACCCTTAATAATCAGAATATGTGAAGCAGGCAGCACATCCATCTCAACTATGCTTGCAGTCATAACAAGTCCTGAATGAGCAGGACAGTCACATTAAATTGGGACTGTCCCATCAGAATCAGGACAGCTGGCTACCGTTGCCCGTGTATTTTTAAGGAGATGGGAAGAGATGGAGAGCCTACTGCTGTCTCAAATGACAGACCAAGGCCGTTTTATACACTTTGGCAGTGTGGAATGGACCCCCACCACCTCTAGAAATCCTGCTTTTGCCCCTGAAAATATAGACCATACACTGCTCCAGTAGACTAGCAAAAACACAAATTTTTATCATCATTTAATTTATAGAAACATTGCTAAAACCCCAAAAATAATTTTGCACTAATTACAGCACAAGAAGTCCAGGCAATCTCTGTGCCATTCCTGATCTGTAAAAGCTAGCCTAGCCATGGGGCCAATTGCCATCCTGCCCTGTAGCTAGTTTCCTGTTGTCCATTTTATATTTAAGTCAAGTAACCTTTGTGTAATACAGCCACACATTGTACGGTGCGCTAGTGTAGCCAGCTTACTGTTCTGATTGGCTACAGGTTAAACTAGTCCTACAAATGTTCTAATGCTTTGACACACAGAAATTACTGTGACAGAACAGACGCCCACACATCAACCAAACCTCCATCCATTACAAATGTTATTTCATTGCATGCTGCAATCTGACTAATTTCAATAACTTTACTCATGTGAATGAAGCCAGTTTAGTACGGCAGAACATACCGGACAGCATTACAGTGTTAGCGATGGCAACTACCTGGGAGAATGTCTCATAAAGAATAGTATTCCAAAAATAAGGTGATTTCACCATTGGATAAATATAACAAAATAAATAAGGCATCACTATTAAAAAACAACTATTTAAGATTCTAAATTATATTTTAAGGGAAGTAAATAGGAAACACATACTTTCATTTCAATTATATTTTTCTTATATTTCAAAAGCAATACTTTTGGGTAAAATGCCAGTGTTCTCCTAGCTCCATCTTGTGGTCAACTGTACAATATGCACACCAATATGGTCTGTTATTTAAATATCAATAGATCAGGTTTGTATTTTGTTACTGTCATAGTTCGGGCTTATGATATATCATTCTAAAATTCGGTCGCTCTCTGGGTACACCAACACAGGACCGCTGGGGAACAACTTAGAGAAAAATAAGTCTATACCTTCATTATGGAGATACCTTTTCTAACAGGTGCTACTGATGAGCCCCACCTGGGTGCAAACAAAGCACTGGCAGGTGTCTCTCAAATCTGGCATTGCCCCTACCGTCCTAGAAAAAGCAGCAGCTGAATTTGCAGAGGGGCACAGGGGTGCTCCTCCAAACCCCTGCAAAAAAGTATCCAGATCCCCATCTTTTAGCAAAACAGCGAAGTGCTCTATACGGTATCAGATAACACCGGCTTCTCTGGCTGCTGAGAGGCTGGAGAGCGCATGGCTAACTCCATCCAGCTGGTACATTTCTACAGCCTCAGTGACTTCCCTTTCTACCTGCCGCATTGTCACTCTGCGCAGCGTTCTGCAGCCTCTCTCATCGCTGCACGCTCTGCAGCCTCGCTTTCTGCTGAAACTGCTGTCGGGTAGAGTTATAACTGTTAAATACTTGTTGCTATGTCCATGGGCCCCTGATAATTTGAAGCGGTTTGTAAATATGTGTCCGTAGTTGGACTATTCAGTCCTCAGAAAGCAACAGTCCAGCACCCTTGTACAATTTACACGGCCAGGGCTGTGCCCTCCATCTTGGCTACATTCGTCATGCAGGAGAGATAGTACAGTTGATCTTCATTTTTAACCAATGCTTTGGAAATCCTCACAATGTGCAACAAGTAAATCCTTTGTTTGAAGCTTTTATGTAGTGGCTGCTATCATCACACACCTTGTACCAAATTAACAAGATTGAGAATGAAAAAACACAAAGGGGGGTGGGGAGAGGGGCACTCTTTTGGGGGATTCAATTCAGCACGATGCGCTTCCGGCACAGTCCACATAATCATATCAAGGCGATGTTGACGTTGAAACCCCCTCTCATTTTTTCTTGCTTCTCAGAGAAAAATAAGCAGAAATCCCTTACCATAATAGGCTAGCTGTTTTAGGAAGATGTAGAAACGGGTCTACACCCCAAAACAGTTAACCTCCAGAAATATGACAATATTTGATAACAGGTAGTGAGTGAACTTATAAACCTGGTCTTCAGCTCAGATAACTAGGAGAAGGCTGTGTGTATACTAATGGGGGGGGGGACTTTACAACTTGGCGTGAATCATTATCTATTCAGGAATAACCAGAACTTCTTATACAGAAATAAGTTTCCACTCGAACATCACAGAATTATAATCTTATTTTCAAGGAACGCAGCTAAAATTACATACGAGTATACATGAAACATCACTATAAAATGTTGATTATTTGGTTCAATACTTAATTTCTATATATTTACTATTAAGCTGGTCTCTAAACTTCTGATTGTACATACCTAGAGACTCACAGATATGAATTACAGAAAATATTCCTTTGATGTGCGAGTCTACCTGTTAAAACCATTTATAGTCAGAGACACAATTATTTTTTTTTCCTGAAACATTACGAGTTTCTGTTTCTCAGCCATGTGAGATGGTAGAATTAGGAACGGATGGTTTGGGGTCAAGAAAAGGACATTTTTGTGCAGATAGCTGGTTATAGAGGAGTAATCTACCATTCATCTTGTACTTGAAGTCAGGTCACCGCGAGTTATTGTAGGAGAACTGGAAATGTATCACACACTTAAATAACAAATCATTTGGACTGGACCAATATGCGTAATGAGTAATATTGCGTCACAGACAGCAAAACATTCAGAAAAGGACACAATGTAGGAGAGATACATTTAATATAAAGGTTTCTCCTTAAGACATTTTAATGATTATAAAGTGCTAAATTTGCAAACATACAAAACAAAAAGTAGTAAAAATAGAAAAGGTAACAAAATTGTCAACACAATATAAACTCCCACCAACCCAAATCAAGATAAAAACATACATAGAATGCGATCAAAAAACAATTAAAATCAAGTTATCAAATTGGCAACTGATATTTTCACGGATGAGCAGAATCTTAAGACGTAACAAGGGGTGTTTATGAGGTATGTGCAGAAATGACGGCGATGCATGCTTTTGCTTTCGAAACTGTACTAGGAAAATGACAGTAAGAATGGATCGGCTGCATCAGCAATCACCACGTTTTCAGCACAGTTTACTTTGGTACAATTCCATAAACGTCACCCGATGACACAAAAAGAAAATCAATTAAAAAAGTTATTTGGCATTTAGAACCCTATGTACAAGCATTTAATCCTTGTGAACTTTCCCAAGATAGCTTCATTCTCTTTCCGACACACACTGAACGATTTACAGACTTTTCTGTCAGTTGTCTATCTGCCAGACTTGATTTCAGCTTTTTGTCCTAATCACTATAGGTTTTATATATTTCCCAGAATGTCCGGCATGCACATTCTTTAGTTTGTCACAATGAAGCACTTTTTTTTGCTTGCTTTTTTGCAATGTACACTGACCCATAAGCATCTTTTAACTATTGTGATAAAAAGCGACTTCTAATTAAATCAGTTCTGAAGATTCTTGGGCAGTATTTAATTCATCGGACAAATGTTATATCCAAATATCCTGTATCTGCCTTGCTGCCCTCCTGTAGCAACACTACACTGTGCTCTAAGCTCCACCCCATCCATTAGCCACACCTCCTCTTTGCTAGTCTTTCCACAATGCAAAATATAGACACCATCCATCCCCATGTCTGCTCTATATAGAAAATTAAGGGGGACCTAACACCCCTCTAACATGCAGGAGACTTTTGGTACAATTCACCTCCTGACAGCCATTTCTAAGCCCGTACAGTCATTCGTTTTTATTTAGCTATAATACAGAGGTTATACTTTTGGGTAAACATACATTGTAACATTCAAATAGTCATTATTTTATCAGTTTAACATATAGACATCCAATGGCTTAATGTAAAACCACATACAATTGGCTCTTTTTAAAAAACATAACTTTAAGAAAAAAAAAAAAAAAAAGGCAGATTAGATGCGTCATAAATCTTCCCACACACGTGACTAAAGCGGTCAGCACATACAGCGATTTTGGTGGACAATTAAACTGTTGCAACTCTAATGAGACACCATTTGTAGGCTCAGTAATCACTAAGCAACTACTGATCCTTGTCAATATATGGAACATACGATTGGACGATGGCCACCGTCTCCTCGAACTAGTAGTTCTCCAGCATAGGACCCAGCCGTTCGGACAAAGTGCCAAACCGCTGGATCTGTCTGAAGCCAAATAGATAGGAAACAAATATCTGCATTCTCCGATTGATTTGATGGGCCAGGTCTGTCTGTCTGTCTAGGGGGACCTTAATATTGAGATCACACAGCAATTAAGATGAGCAGACCGCATTGGTGTGTATGTGTCTAAAGACAACCAATCTGATCTGACCAATTTTTTGAGAGACAATCTGATCTCTTGGCAGATAAAAAAAAATATACTAACCGATCAAAATAAGTCAAAAATTGTGGTCAGCGGATCTGATCTCTTGCAATCCCGCACACAAACAACAATATTCATATAAGTTGACACTTTTACACAATCAAATTGTTATGTACACCTTCATATGTGCTGTGGGCAGTCACGCAAGGCTTTGGCATGCAGTTACAAATATACACGCGACGTGAGAGTGACCAGCTATGATTCATGCATGTGGTCACACCACAGACAGACTGACCAATCTTCAGCTGATCCTACAGCAACTTAATTCAGAAAATAAAATCTCTATGCGGTCTCACAGGAGCTGTAGAGGATCGTCCCATGGGCATGGTATCTAAAACTTTGAATTTTAATGGCAATAAGGGATCTGTAGACTGTTCAGTCTACAATATAGGTTTCTAAATATCGGAAACGGAAGTGATGCACACGTGACTGGGGAGAAGATGAATACTACTACTGATAAAATTTCCCTGTAATTCTTATTTTTGGCTTTAAATAGACAGTATGACAAGCTGCATGCACGTGACTGCATACTCTGCTAACATCGCTATAGGTAC
Organism: Mixophyes australis; assembly: GCA_036250195.1. Taxonomy (NCBI): domain Eukaryota; kingdom Metazoa; phylum Chordata; class Amphibia; order Anura; family Limnodynastidae; genus Mixophyes; species Mixophyes australis. Next base: position 19,011,248 of record JAVHZZ010000002.1, on the reverse strand, counting down.
ACAATATTATACGGGTTTTCTCTGAAATACATAGGCCACAGGCAAAAGTTTGGAATGTTTCCAGGATGTCCAGAAGACTCCCTCGTCTTCCAAAGGCACCTGAGTGGATCGCCGACCGGTAATTACGGCACCGCGAGGTCCCGGGAAGGGTTAGATTCCGGTCAAGCTGTTGCTGGTGAATAGAACCAGCTGAATGGAGCCGGAAACCTGAGGGCTGCTCTTGTTACTCTTGTCTTGGAGCGGGAGGCTGTGCTGGGTCTGCTGGTTATTCGGGTCGCCGGCGAGGACCACCTGACCCATGAATTCATCTTTCACCACGTTGTGATTCCACACCTGAGATTAACAAAATAAAACGACTTAGATAGTTCCAATTTTATGTTTTGTCTGTATTAGGATAAAGTAAAACATATAAAATCATCCCAAAAGAGCTAGAAACAAACACAGGACAACAGAATTATAAAAAAGACAATATAAAATAAATCAACATCAGCTGTAGGGATGGAATAGTAAATATTTTGCTTACAAACGCCAGAGACAACGTTACACCCAAATGATCATTATTTTTCATGGCAGAAATGCCTTTATTAGGCCTCATATGGACTAAACACACAGGGCCTGCCTCAGAGCGGAACACAAGCATGAGCGTAACTTGTGAATGAGAGAGTTGTATGTGTATGTACGCCGTATGTAGCTGAAGATGCGTCTGGGTCTGAATGAGGAGCGGATGCGTGCGTTGGACAACAGACGCCTCTCAGACACTTACATCCAACTCCCGAACATGTACAAAAACCTTTCATTTTATAGGTTATGAATGCAATTGCTAAGAAGCATAATTTAAACTTAAATAACCTAGTTAATATAGCCGGGTCAACTTCCCAACACATGTCCAAAAAAATATATATATTTTAAATCTTTGCTACAACACGCTCAGCAAATCCTAATCTATGACTGATTACTAAAGTCCCAATAAGCGTCTGTGAATCATTCACAAACCTCTAAGCAGTTCACTAGTACGAATGTTCATAATCTTCATCCGTACTTACACCTGTCCCCGACGACCCACAAATAAAACTGCTCTTACAGCCATATCTGCGACTACGCATCAGCCTGAATCTGTACGCCATTCCTCGAACATGTCCTGACTGTACATTGCCTATATTACAACACAACTCTCCCTTCACAATCACGTCTCTTCAGGTGTGCAAGGTCGTAAACGCCGAAACGTCACAGGTCTGAGAAGCCGCAGTTGCGCAGAGTCACTTATTGAGCATGCGCAGTTACGCTACACTAACGGGCATACAGCTTACTCTGAATCAGACATACAAGGTCTATTAAGGAAGAGTGTGATCCTTGTTGTCAGTATTTATTAGCAATAGATTCATTTCCATTATTTAGGGTTAGCCATCATATGTACTTTGCTGATTTCAAACTCTAAAGCGGCGGTTCCCAAAGTGTGCGCCGCGGCGCTGTCACTGGGGTGCCGCGAGCCAGACATAAAAAAAAGAGAAGACAGAAACTTACCAATCAGCGCGGCGCCGGGACCCAGCAGCCTCCTCTCTCCTGTAGCAGCTGTCACTGACGTCTATATTCAGTGACAGCTGCGGGAGAGAGGAGGCTGCTGGGTCCCGGCGCCGCGCTGATTGGTAAGTTTCTGTCTTCTCTTTTTTTTATGTCTGGCGTGGGGCAGAGTGAAAAGGATGGTGGCAGCGGAGGGGGACAGGGTGGCAGCGGAGGGGGACAGGGTGGCAGCGGAGGGGGACGGGTGGCAGCGGAGGGGGACGGGTGGCAGAGGGCAGAAGAGGGGGGACAGCGTGACAGAGGGCAGAAGAGGGGGGACAGCGTGACAGAGGGCAGAGGAGGGGGGACAGCGTGACAGAGGGCAGAGGAGGGGGGACAGCGTGACAGAGGGCAGAGGAGGGGGGACAGCGTGACAGAGGGCAGAGGAGGGGGGACAGCGTGACAGAGGGCAGAGGAGGGGGGACAGCGTGACAGAGGGCAGAGGAGGGGGGACAGCGTGACAGAGGGCAGAGGAGGGGGGACAGCGTGACAGAGGGCAGAGGAGGGGGGACAGCGTGACAGAGGGCAGAGGAGGGGGGACAGCGTGACAGAGGGCAGAGGAGGGGGGACAGCGTGACAGAGGGCAGAGGAGGGGGGACAGCGTGACAGAGGGCAGAGGAGGGGGGACAGCGTGACAGAGGGCAGAGGAGGGGGGACAGCGTGACAGAGGGCAGAGGAGGGGGGACAGCGTGACAGAGGGCAGAGGAGGGGGGACAGCGTGACAGAGGGCAGAGGAGGGGGGACAGCGTGACAGAGGGCAGAGGAGGGCGGACAGCGTGACAGAGGGCAGAGGAGGGCGGACAGCGTGACAGAGGGCAGAGGAGGGCGGACAGCGTGACAGAGGGCAGAGGAGGGCGGACAGCGTGACAGAGGGCAGAGGAGGGCGGACAGCGTGACAGAGGGCAGAGGAGGGCGGACAGCGTGACAGAGGGCAGAGGAGGGCGGACAGCGTGACAGAGGGCAGAGGAGGGCGGACAGCGTGACAGAGGGCAGAGGAGGGCGGACAGCGTGACAGAGGGCAGAGGAGGGCGGACAGCGTGACAGAGGGCAGAGGAGGGCGGACAGCGTGACAGAGGGCAGAGGAGGGCGGACAGCGTGACAGAGGGCAGAGGAGGGCGGACAGCGTGACAGAGGGCAGAGGAGGGCGGACAGCGTGACAGAGGGCAGAGGAGGGCGGACAGCGTGACAGAGGGCAGAGGAGGGCGGACAGCGTGACAGAGGGCAGAGGAGGGCGGACAGCGTGACAGAGGGCAGAGGAGGGCGGACAGCGTGACAGAGGGCAGAGGAGGGCGGACAGCGTGACAGAGGGCAGAGGAGGGCGGACAGCGTGACAGAGGGCAGAGGAGGGCGGACAGCGTGACAGAGGGCAGAGGAGGGCGGACAGCGTGACAGAGGGCAGAGGAGGGCGGACAGCGTGACAGAGGGCAGAGGAGGGCGGACAGCGTGACAGAGGGCAGAGGAGGGCGGACAGCGTGACAGAGGGCAGAGGAGGGCGGACAGCGTGACAGAGGGCAGAGGAGGGCGGACAGCGTGACAGAGGGCAGAGGAGGGCGGACAGCGTGACAGAGGGCAGAGGAGGGCGGACAGCGTGACAGAGGGCAGAGGAGGGCGGACAGCGTGACAGAGGGCAGAGGAGGGCGGACAGCGTGACAGAGGGCAGAGGAGGGCGGACAGCGTGACAGAGGGCAGAGGAGGGCGGACAGCGTGACAGAGGGCAGAGGAGGGCGGACAGCGTGACAGAGGGCAGAGGAGGGCGGACAGCGTGACAGAGGGCAGAGGAGGGCGGACAGCGTGACAGAGGGCAGAGGAGGGCGGACAGCGTGACAGAGGGCAGAGGAGGGCGGACAGCGTGACAGAGGGCAGAGGAGGGCGGACAGCGTGACAGAGGGCAGAGGAGGGCGGACAGCGTGACAGAGGGCAGAGGAGGGCGGACAGCGTGACAGAGGGCAGAGGAGGGCGGACAGCGTGACAGAGGGCAGAGGAGGGCGGACAGCGTGACAGAGGGCAGAGGAGGGCGGACAGCGTGACAGAGGGCAGAGGAGGGCGGACAGCGTGACAGAGGGCAGAGGAGGGCGGACAGCGTGACAGAGGGCAGAGGAGGGCGGACAGCGTGACAGAGGGCAGAGAAGGCAGCGTGACAGAGGGCAGAGGAGGGCGGACAGCGTGACAGAGGGCAGAGGAGGGCGGACAGCGTGACAGAGGGCAGAGGAGGGCGGACAGCGTGACAGAGAGCAGAGGAGGGCGGACAGCGTGACAGAGGGCAGAGGAGGGCGGACAGCGTGACAGAGGGCAGAGGAGGGCGGACAGCGTGACAGAGGGCAGAGGAGGGCGGACAGCGTGACAGAGGGCAGAGGAGGGCGGACAGCGTGACAGAGGGCAGAGGAGGGCGGACAGCGTGACAGAGGGCAGAGGAGGGCGGACAGCGTGACAGAGGGAAGAGGAGGGGGGACAGCGTGACAGAGGGCAGAGGAGGGCGGACAGCGTGACAGAGGGCAGAGGAGGGCGGACAGCGTGACAGAGGGCAGAGGAGGGCGGACAGCGTGACAGAGGGCAGAGGAGGGCGGACAGCGTGACAGAGGGCAGAGGAGGGCGGACAGCGTGACAGAGGGCAGAGGAGGGCGGACAGCGTGACAGAGGGCAGAGGAGGGCGGACAGCGTGACAGAGGGCAGAGGAGGGGGGACAGCGTGACAGAGGGCAGAGGAGGGGACAGCGTGACAGAGGGGGCAGAGTCCCTGGATGCAGGGGGGGTAGGGTGCCTGGATGCAGAGGGGGCAGAGTGCCTGGATGCAGAGGGGGCAGAGTGTCTGGATGCAGAGGGGCATTTTTGCATACAACTAAATAAGTATTTTTGTCATGACCTAAATACTTATTACAATTTTTTGACCCAACTACTTCTAAAACAGGACTGCTCAGTAATTATTTTGGAGGGGTGCCTTGAAAAAATGTGGAGACTCTAAGGGTGCCGCGAACTGCAAAAGTTTGGGAACCACTGCTCTAAAGTGTTAAAATGAAAACTCCGCCAAGGAGAAAAATTTTTCAGGTTTAAATTTGTGAACTAGACAAAAAACAAAAAAAAGTTCTGATTCGCAAATATAACCCCTATATTCCGCCCCCTCCCCCACTGCTGTGTCACCTTGCAGACATCACTGTCTTTGGAAAGAGCCCCCCACCCACAGAATCTGCACGTGATCTAATGCACTGCATTACACAATGTACATAGAACACGTTTCTGTGATCAGTGAACCTGGCTCGATCACATACGCTGGGAAAACGGGTAAAAAGTGTGAAAAAAAAAGTCTTAATTCATTTTCCATGTGCTTTTGAGGTCTTCTACATTTACAAATACAATCTACATCGGTTAGCGCTGTTCCACGTATTAAACCTTCAAATGTCCTGTAAATATTTTAGAACACAATGGTGGCACCGGGCACATGATAAACTATTATTATTATTTTTAATGCGGTATCAGGGAGGCGTTTGTGGCTGATAAGCAGCAGATACGTGTGAACGAGCCTGTAAAGCTAGAATTTTCTGTTAGACTGCGATGACAGCACCCTACCACTAGAGGGCCCCTACGTCTCATATATAAATCCATGTGTTTGCCACCAGTGTTTTGTAGCAGAGGGCCAATAAAACATTGGTTTGGGGGGAGGGGAGGCAATGTTCCGTTTAGATCAAATATGATCGGACAGGAAGGAAATATGTATCCACTAAAGACCCCAATCACCACGTGCAGCCTGGGATACTCATCGCGAATGCAGATGGATGTTCTGCGGTCTAACCAATGACACCACTAATATGTGTTCATCTGCATTGTGTGGACAGTTATCTCATAGTAACATAGTAACATAGTTGATGAGGTTGAAAAAGACACCAGTCCATCAAGTTCAACCTATTTTGGATCTCCTGCGATCCTGCACTTATATTTGAAATAGATCCAGATTAAGCAACCACCAATCTGTTTCAATTGTGAAAATCCCCCCAGACCCAATATTGCAGTCCTATGTTTACCCTATATCCAGTACTATCCTTCATTTTAATTAACGGTCGTATCTCTGGATAAACTTTTTTGCTAAAAATTTGTCTAACCCTTTCTTAAACATATCTATTGAATCTGCCATCACAACCTTCCCTGGCAGTGAATTCCATATCTTGCCTGCCCTTACTGTAAAGAACCCCTTCCTTTGCTGGTTGTGAAATTTCCTCCCCTCTAACCTTAGGGGGTGACCACGTGTCCTGTGTATAGTCCTTGGGGTAAAAAGTTTCCATGAAAGTTCTCTGTATTGACCCTTAATGTATTTGTACATAGTAATCATATCTCCTCCATAAATAAAGAAAAAATAAAGATCTGTGTTCAGCAGCTGTATCATACAGCCAGATCGCTGCATGTGGGGGGTAGCTTAAGGCTTATCAATAGATATGTATGTTAGGAAATCTATTCGTTACTAATTAGTAATGAATTAATGTTTCTTTTAAAATGCTTTATGTATAGATTTTTTTATCTGCTGGCTATACAACAATAACATGAGTTTACATGATGACGTTCATCCATTCAAGTTATCATTTGATTCAACTATGAACTCTCCCCGATACCGAAAAAAAACCAGCTTCATTTTCCGGATCGCAAACGACAACGAATCCTAAGTAGGCTATCATTTACCTGGACAATGATGGGCTGCCCTGGTTTCTTCCGGAAGAACAAGCCCTTGACGTCGAATTTCGGAGACAAGTTGTCCTTAATGACTGGCGATTGGACTTTACTCCCTTCAGAGCTGATGATGACATAGGGGTCTGCACCTGAGCGGAGGAAACATAACCAATTAACTCACCTATAACTCCTGCCACTTAATTATTTTTTATCAAAAGGTGCAAACCACGTTCTGTGCCGATCCAATCAGTCCTCTGGGTTCATGTATAAAGAACAGTGATCAACATTTTTAAATACATTAACACATTTTAAAGTGTGTTTGACTAGGGTCCCAGCACCTTATTGTAATTAATATTCAATTGTTCGTGAAAGGCCCTTAGTTTGTGGTGGGTGGATACAGAACAAACCAATAGCAAAACCGATTATGAGAAGGTTTACAGCAGCACAGAGGCTGTCAGGAGGCAAACGTGCCGATCCTTTGGGGTCGTTCGTGGCTGAAAAGCAGCAGATAGGTGTGAACTACTCGTAAAGCTAGGATGTAATGTTAGCATCCCAACACTAGAGGGCCCCTGCGTCTCATATATAGCAGAATGCTTTGCACTTTAGGCAGCTCTCTTCATGAAATATCCATTGCGTACGTTTAACTACCTAACCCAGCCACATGCCACAGACACCAGGCATTGTGTAATACCCACATTCATACCGCGTAGCTACTTACCTCCTTGAGAGTCTTGCTGTTGGAGTCCTGTGGCGCTGACCACATGCACCTGGGACACTAGCTGCGGGAATCCGCACATCCCCGACCAACAGGTTTTCCGGGGCTCATCTACAGTCAGTTCACTGAACGGCAGGAGAAGGATACAGTCAGTTTCTTGTGTTCAATGGCATAATACAAGGGGGGATCTTACAACTGTATTAAAAGGTGATGCTCCCCAGGCCACACGAATAAACATCCCTTAAATAAGTGCACCTTAGGTCACCATGAACCTTTAACCAACATCCCCTTCCTCTATTATTTTAAACCGCCGTCTAAAGCCTAGACAACTTCTTTTTAAAAACAAACCCGTGCACATTGTAACACTAGGATTTTCACACGATTTTCCTTCCCTGTCTGAACTAGTTACACAACATTCCACCCCCCTCCCTCCCCCGGTGACTCAGAGGGGACCCTTTCCCCATATAATACATCATAGCGCAGTCACAGCCACCAAGGCTAGCACACTGACACTCAGAACAATGCAGCCTCTGATAAAATTAATGATAGACTCTTCTGTTTGACAGCAGGGATTGTGCTGAAACCGGAAGAAAAGGTTCATTTTAAAATAACCACTTTCCCGAAACATTGTATCTAGTTCATTTGCTATTGTACCATTCAGATTATGTTATCTGCAATTACTCCGACACAAATGTATATAGATATTCCTCAAAAACAAACACACCCAGCCTGAAAATAGTTATAAAGGACAAATAGACCGACAAACATTATATTAATGTAAAAATGATTTTTAAGGAAGTGCATTGGGTGGGATACAACCCAGCAGTCCCAATTTTCACTGACAGCCCAATCGAAAGACAGGGGCAATCTACCTTGGGGGAAAAAAAAAAAAAAAAGTGTGGACTGTATGGGAAAGCCTGGTGGGCGACATGGGTGGATCACGTGCGACATGGGTGGATCACGTGCGACATGGGTGGATCACGTGCGACATGGGTGGATCACGTGCGACATGGGTGGATCACGTGCGACATGGGTGGATCACTACTGGGAGTGTTAATTGGACAACTCATCCACTCAGTTACTCGACCACATACAAATGCTGGGAACGGTTGAGGTTAGGGTTTGTGTTTAATTGATAAAATATGAAGAAAAAGATAATTCTCATATATACTACGAATGCTAGGGATTATGTAATAGCAATGGGAATGAGAGAATTACCAGCAGTTTGAAGGCACATCAGTGAACACTCTCAGAAGAAAATCTCCCGTTTCACCGCACTCAAATGTGGTTGGAATTATGACGTATCGACCCTCCTTCAACTCCATCCTGTGGAACACGCTCAGAGAGTTAATGTAGGTGGAACTGGCAACCTTTGGCTGCAGCGTGTGCATCCGGTACTTGCGGTTTAACTCCACCTGAGCAAAGGACAAAAGGACAGGAGCATCAGGACAGAGCCGGGAAAACATAAAGGCTATTACTAATAAAATGTTTACACATCGATAACCACTGCCACACTGATGAATATAGAGCACATCTAAGGTTGGGTGTCACTCGCCCGTATTCGGCTTATCCAGCGTTCTGAAGCCCTGGTTGTGAAACACAATAGTGAGCGGAAAACATGGAGAGACCTGGAAACAAAGTTTCCCGTTCACTAGCCGGTATCACCTGTGCATTTCTGAATACTCCCGAGTGACACCAATTTTAAAAAGTTTCACTGCAGTGTTTGGAGCCAAAATACAACATCCTCCTTGAGCTGACCATACAACGTTCCATGTGTCCATTGAGTGGGAAGATTCTCTCAGATATGCATTTACATGTACAGTGTTGGTTACCATTTTGTCAGTAGTCAAGTGTCTAGGGCGGGCCTGTATAACCTGCGGCCCTCCAGGTGTTGTGAAACTACAAGCCCCAGCATGCTTTGCCAGTAGACAACCAGTTGATAGCTGGAAGGGCATGCTGGGACTTGTAGTTTCACAACACCTGTAGGGCCGCAGGTTGGACAGGCCTGGTCTCAGAGAGGTGGCTCCATCCCTACTTTGGCCCTACAGGGGCAGATCTAGTAAGAAGGAGGGACTCCTTTCCACTACAGCACTATATATGTAATGTTAACCTTTTAATCTTTTTACTTTCAATATCATGGATTGGTCTACTGTACAGCATGCTATAACATGATCCACCACTGGGAGGCGCTGTGGCAGAGCTGATCTCTATCCGCCCAGTATTTTAATAGCGATCAGGTGCCCTGCCCAGTAGAACATCCAATGACATTTACATACGGTCCGGGCACCTAAGCCCTCCGCAGCTCAGAGCGGAGGAGCGGCAGATGCCGGCTGATACAGTTTGTACGTCACTGATCTTCAAAATGTGGGACAGAGGATCAGGTAGACCCCAAGCCATTGGCAGTGGAAGACATATGTTTTTGCATTTAATGATTCAAGGGTCTAATGCTACCAGTAGCAGGTGACCGGTTGTCTGGGTTGTTGGCTGGAAAGGATTATATTGAGGTCACCTTAAGTATTTATTTTCCATTAAATTTGAGTAAAAGGGACAAATCCTCACCCGAAGGATTTCAAACCCGATGGCCAGGTTCTCTGCCTTCCCGTCCTTCCGGGTCGTCCGCTTGGTCTTCTGCTGAAGGCAAACTAGAACTTCATCTTCTGGTTTCTTCACATCAAAAACATACTGTGGAGAAAACATAGAAGAGATACGTGGTTTAGTGTGAGAAGTTCTATAATATTCCACTACCAGCTAAATATAGATCAGAGGTAGGCAACCTATGCTCTCAAGCAGCTGTGGAACTTAGCCAAGAAGTCCCACCCTAGTCTTCCTAGTATCAAATTAATGACTGTAGTGAATGAGAGGACATCAGGACCTCGATGCTGGTGGTGGCGGCGGCATCATAGCTTTTTGGTAATGTGTTAAAGACTATTTTACATACAATAAAACACACAGATTTGTTTCGGTGAAGGTGGTCCGGCCGATCTCACCTGTGGATTCTGGAGAAAGGCGGTCTTGTAATTGAGACAGCCGCCCGAGCGGTTCTGTAGAGGGTCCTCGTGCTTGATCCAGGATCCAAACAACACGGATTCCTCCCAGGTCTTGTGAATGCTTATGACAGAGGTGTTTATGAGCCGGCACATGATGATATCGGTGTAATACTTGCAGAAGTCTTCAAATGTCATCCTGAAAGAGACCAACACAACGTTATTCTGGAAATGGGACAGGGTTCAACAAGGATAACTTGCCCTGGACTTTCTACAAGTGCTCCAAATAGTCAATGTTTGGGTATGTAAAACTCGAGAGAGCAAAACTTACCAAAATTCTCCATCATCCTCGACCGTCACCCCGATCTTCTCCCGCTCACTCTTGCTCACTTTCTGCCACTCCTCAGAACTGCAAAGGGGAGAGAAATTTGTGTGCAAAAGAAATCTAACCTCAGAAAGGAAAGGTATTCACATCTATTCTAATTTCATTAAAAAAAAGAAAAATATTATTATATTTATGCCTTTTTTGGGCAGACTTAAAGTGCCAAATACTGCAGCGTGTGGGCTAAAAATGACTCAGATTGCCTATAATGATCCTACCGAAACTGGACATGTCAGAAGATGTCCACTATCGCCCACCGTGGGCAGTCATCTTCTGATTAACCAGCTGCAGTGGAGTCAGATATAATCCAAACATCCGAATCTTATCCGAACCTAACTGAACAATAACCCTGTTGCAGAATCGGCACAGTGTGTGGCTAGGGCGTGGCGTCTGCCATCTTTGTCTGCTCGGTTATATTTTTCGACCTCTAGCCGTCAAGTCCTGCACCCAACGATACCTTAGCTATGTCGTGCAGCTAGGAATAATCCAGATTGTTGCACTGTCAGAGGGTTACCTCCCAGGAATAAGACTGGCAGGAAGACTATGGGAGAAGATATTGAGATTGAGAGGAACAATGGAAAATAATGGCAAGCCTACAATAAAGTGAGTCCTGCAAGTATACTGTGCAGCATCATAACTCCTCAACTGTGGCCTACTGGGAGAAGGTGTTGGGTCTCACTGGAAATGGGCGAGTCAGGGGCATGGTTTGGCTGGATCGGAAGCTTGGACTAATTTGTCCCAATTTTCCAAAGCAGAATGCTGGGAGATACAAAACATTACAATAGAAATACACTGGGAAAAGGAAGAGCCAGGCCATGGTTGTAGGAACGTCTTTGGCTCCGATCACGGTTGGGTCCAGTCATTCGAGAGAGCGAGATGGCAATGGGAACTGAGCTCTCACCCCCCCCCCCCCCCCATACAAACACTGATCTTAACATGTGCACTTATGTCAAGTAATTGAAAAATAAATATTATTACTCTTTATTAGATTTGTCAACCAGGGGGAAAACCCGGAGATTCGAGGTTATCCTTTCTTGGCGGCTCGCTGCCAACTTAAACAGTTTGTCAGGTCTCTAAATAAACATTCATCACATTTTTCAACTTGAAACACTGTAAAACTGGGCAGTGGACTTGTAGTAGGAGACACAGTTGGGCGCAGACTCCCGTTTTAATTATCATAAATTGTCTATACGGCCTATTTGAAGCAGAAGTTATTGGCCAGCAAGGTTTTTAGGCTATCCTGATATCGATTGGCCTGGAAATGTCAAGGAGCATAACCTGTCACTCCAGGGTCCGTTCCACTCTCGTTCTCCCCACGGATTGCGCATTCTGATCATTTCCAGCTTCTCCGACTTAAAGAATGCCAGCAGGCCGTGGCCCAAGCGCACTTTACGCACGTCGGTCACCGCGTAGGCGTGACCCTTCACCAGGCCACACGCCAACCGAGCTTCCATGTCAGCAGCTGAAGTTGCCTAAATATGTAATAAAACGAAACAGTTGTACACGGATATAATAACACCACAGTACTTTACATAAGAGCTAACTAAAATATATTGGGATATGTCTATGTATATGACATTTTCCTTCTCCTGAAATTGTTAAACAGTGATTATAGGAGGAACCACAAAGCGGGTGTGACTCTGTGTAACCGCACAAATTATTTACTTATTTTCTTTCTTTCTGGTTTTTGGAACCTTCTGGATAACAAGTTTCCCAGATAAAAGATTCCATCTGTATTTTTTGCATGCAAGACAGACTGTTCTCAAGCCCGTCGTGAGTTGTAGTTTATTATCTGAAGAGCTGCAGGTAATTTATGCTTTAAATTAAAGTTTCCCCCATAACATAACAAGCTTGTTGAATCATTATGCCACAGTATCCAGTCTCTGAACTACTTGACACTATTATAAATTGCATTTATAGTCATAAGTTGAAGCAAAGCCAGGCGTTAAAATACAGGTCACGTATCCGTCCCCAGCCGCTCTGACATTTTACATTCGACTAAGCATTAGGGGAGCAGAGAACTCGCCTTGATTGAGCAGCTAATCAGTCCTCCTCGAGTATGTACTTTCAGGACTCTCTCAAAAAGTTCATTTCTTTTGTTCTCGTCATTGATATAATCTCCTTCCGAAAGCTCGATGGGCTCACAGACACCTCCGGTGAAATCCACCAGGGCGTCCGCCGTGTTTCCACCATCGAGAGCTTCGTAACATCCAGCCAATCTGTAAACAGTAGCGGGGTGTAATTAGGAGAGGTATTTACACCAAGACACAAACAGCAGTGTATATGTGAGGCAAAACTACAACACATATTTATAAAACTACAAAACCATACATAACACTCTATGTTCAATAACAAGTTTGATGCTAATCACGCTTAGATTTGGCAAACCTTCTTAAAAAGAAACTTAAAGGTGTTGTACGTAGCAACCAATCAGACTCTAGCTGTCATGTTCTAGAATGTTGTAGATAAATGATAGCTAGAATCTGATTGGTTGCTATGGGCAACATCTCCACTTTCCTTTTTAGGTTTGATAAAGCTACTTTCAAGACGGTTTTAAGATTGGTTCCATCAACATAATATCAGTGGGCTCCAGCTATTACTGATGCTGTGACAGGCTAGGCCCTCAGCTTTCACGATTACCTCAACTTGAGAGCGTCCGTTACTTAATGAGAGCGGAGGCAGCCATTTTGTAAGCTGAACCAATACTCAACTCATCAATTCACTGGAAACTTGTGACATTACTGAGGTATCACTGAAAATGGGAAGGTCAGGGGCATGGTTCTTTCCAAAACAGCAGCGGGGTGTGTGATAGGTGGCATTTTCATAAACACTGGTCCAGTCAAAAAAATGGCTGCCTCCAAGATATTTATGTCACAGGTACGCACTCACTCTGAGGTAACCGTAAAATCGGAAGGGGGGGGGGGCACATAATACTGAAACCTGCAAGTACACTGAAAATTTAAATTCCAAATGGCTGCACATCGGAAAACACGCTGTTTATTCTCAACCAGCGAGATAGATACACTCTGATACGTACGGGGATGTGCTACAGTAAAGATCCTATATTAAATGTCCATATTAGATCAACTTAGAAGTTATGGTAGATTGAAAATTAAACAAAATATCATATGTTCAGTTGCCACAAATAGCCTGAGTCCTGGCTTTTAAATAACAAAATGGCTGCCTCCACGGTGCGTTAGCAAAACGTAAAGGAAAGTGAAACCAGATGCAGAAAATGAACGCAGGGCGGACTGAAAGTGACGTCCCTGGTTGGTGTGGCAAAAGAGCAATCTCTAAACCTACTATAAAAGGTGCCCATACACGGGCAGATCCGGCCACGCGACGGAAGCACCAAGCGGCTGGATCCGTGGCCGAATAATCCAACTGTTTTACGTATGGGCACCATAGTGACAACGTATCTCTACCGTATATTGTGTGTTTAGGGTATTGCATGCATTGTGGGTAATGCAGACCAGCAACTAAGAGGAATGGTAATCATGTTAATTATAATGCTAATTGGAATACTAAGTCAAGGTGGGGGAGGAACGGGCACATACTTGGCATAAGCCTTCTCCAAGAGGGCACACCACATCTCGTTTTTCTCATTGGAGTGGCAGTAGATGAGTTCGTTATTGATTGTCGGCAGTCGATCGTCGATCACCACGTCCACCCACTGCCCGAACCGCCAGAAATGGAAGTGGAAGATCCCAGCGTAGTTCTCGGGTTTATCCGGATTCCACTCCTGTTCTTTCCAGCTGGGAATGACCTGAACTCGGAGAGAGGAGAACACAAGTCACTAAACAGAACCATGTATAGTGGCAGATGCCAGGTTCAGAGCACTGAATTCGATTTATCGAAGTACAGAGATCCTAATGTCCAAGTGTCTTGTGGAAAAGTAACTTCCTGTCTCAATATGACTTGGGTACAAAGATAAGATTGTTAGCTCAATAGACTTAAAAGTTCAACCAAATATAAGCAAAGGGTGCGCGTGTGTCATGCGGATATTCAGGAATGGGAAATTCTAAATGGTCAATCCGTTAAAAACTCCTATGTGCAGAAACTAAGACACTCCATTATTTTACGTCAAATACAAGACAAAAAGGAATATTAAATATATGAACACAACAAGAAACAAAACCGTTACTACGACCTCCCCTCTGAGTATTTAAAAAAGCAAATGCACTATTTGTATCTTGATTAAAAAGAACCATGATTATAAAAGTGACGTGCAATGCACTCGTGTACAATTAATAGCGATGGAAAATAACAAAACAACATCAAATGAAAACCACAGAAAACAGCATAAAAATTGTAGACGTAATATCCTCCTATAGAGTTGTGTAGCTCAGATTAATGAGATTCCATTAATCAAACGCAACTACTACATAATTTATCAACTGATACATAGTTCTTTATTGTTTCCTTTAATATGTTGTACATGATATGTATTTACTGTATCTAAGAACCAGCCTTTGGAGAAATAGTATCCACTTTGGAGAAATTGATTATTTATAGCAATTTCAATGTACCCACTTATTTATAATTGAAAAGGTTTACACTACCGAAGCTTTAATTCAGCATATACAGGTCTGATAGGGCAGTTGTGAAGGTTAAAGAGACTTGAAAGGATTTACTGAAAGACAAAAATCTCAGCCATCGGGGGGGGGGGGGGGGCAAAGTTTCAGGTCAAAAATCCATTTACTTTCTCTCCTAGACAAGGCTGGTATATATCCCCCTCCTCTCCCAGTTTCTCCTATACATGTCTAGTAGCACACACTATATTTCCTAGGTTTTATTACGATATTTGGCAAAGTCCTGATTCAATGCTCTCAACGTGGATTTATTTGACTAAGGCTGGGTACACACTACAGGGTTTTCGGCCTGATATCGCATTAGTGTGTACACTGCAACGATGAACGATCATTCCAAAGCACATTGTACGGTTTGATTTTGTTTTATAAACATACTAAAAATCTTGCTCAGGGATGGAACGATGTCATTCCAATCCTGCAGTGTCCATAGATCTCTATGGAGTGTGCAGACACACAATCTTATTAGCCGATGGTTATGACTGATGAAGAGCACAGATCTGAAGGTAAATCTTATAAAACATGTATAGTGTGCACATGAATCTGCTGCTGAACGGGACTTTCGGTTGTTGGTAAAATTATTTAATGATATCGCATCAGGAGAACTTTTCTATAGTGTGTACACAGCCTAAGCCAGATGCAAATGTGCAAATGTCTAGATGGTCTGTGCTTTTTGCGGATTTTTTAATGAAAAGGTTTGAGGCACATCCAAAATTAATCTGCATTTTATCTAATGTTACGTTGCTTAAATATGTTGCCATTTTTCAATATATTACTGATTGTTCAGGGTGATTTTTTTTTTACCTCCGGAATAAATCTAGTTGAATCCTTGATTTTTGATCAGATTACATGTTTGTTAATCGCAAGATTTTCTTTAAAAAAAAACCACAAAAAAACCTTTTTGTTTTACGGAACAATCCATATGGAATATTAGGTAACCATTAACTGCAATGACAGTTATTGATTAGTATGTAACTGTTACAATCCATCAATTAAAAAAAAAAAACGTTTTAGTATGTAGGTAAGTTTTTCACAATGAATATAGAGATATCAAGGAACTGAATGTCACACTGGCTTTAATCCATTTGAAATAATAATTAAAAAAAATATTATTACGATGTTTTCTAAATTGTTCTAGACTTCATGAGTCTCCAGTCCAATTGAATATGACATTGTCTATAAATCGTTTCCATAGCACCAGTATTTGCCCCAAATGGACTAGATGAAATCCATATGTACCCATCTCCCCAATAACTCATGGGTACATGGGCAAAACAAAGGGCAAACTTGATGCCCATAGCTGTTCCTAGCATTTGTAAAAAGAACTGAAGGTTATAATTAAAATAACTGTGTGAGAGCAAGATTCCTAAATAAAACACTAGGAGCTGAACGTGTGTTTGATAATTTTCTTAAGTCACTGGATAGCTTAACCAGAAAATAATGAGGGTATCCATAAATGGCCTCTTTCCCTTTTGATCTTTGGTAAGATATTTGGTGCATGGATGGTGTCTTTGGAGATATTAACCTATATACAGCGACAGGTCCGATGTCAATACTTTCTGGGAGGTTTTGGAGCTCTATAGCGAAACTCTTGGTTGGATCTGACAGAAAGGGTTAATACCTCGTGGTGTCATTCACAAATCTTTATCATAGTCAGGCGTATTTCGGAATACAGTTGCTCTCCATTTGCCAGCAGGGTGCATAGTTACTTTAAACTAACAGAAATTGCTTCATGGATAAATTAGACTCATTAGACTCATAGATTAGATTTAAATATTTCTTCCTGCAAAATGAACACTAGTTTTTGCACGATAAACGCTGTAAGACGCAAGAGTGTACCTAATCTGCGTTTTGCTAGGAATTCCCTGATCCATATCAGCAAATACAATTTTTTGCACCAATACACCCCCACCCACATCACACGGCATCACAAACACACAACTGGCGCTGCGGGCATGCATTTTTTTTTATGCTCCCTAGTTCACCTTCATCCAGCGCGAAACCATTCAACTTAAACAAAAATGACGTCCGTCGGAGATTGGACTGACACCTGCAACATTCGTGCTATGCGCTTATATATTTCCACGTTCTGTTTATGACAAACATTAAATATTTAAAGAGAAGCAAAGCTCCACTCTGACCAAACAACATCTGCAGAGTTTCCTGATGTTAGCAAAATATTATCAACAATAATAACAACCAGACCAGTAACTGCCATGTGAGATACTAGGCCAGGAAGAAAACTTTGCCTTCATTTTGGACAATAGTACGTTGTTGCAGACCATCTGTGGACCACAAGTTTATTACACAACTCTACGATGGATACATGTGTTCACAATGTGCTAAGCTCCGCCACACTACCGGTGACAAGAACGATCAACATAACAGATGAGCGTCAACGCCAGAGATCGGGAGGTTACACAGATTTCTGCTTAGATTACAAAGAAATCAGAATTATATATAAAGCGTGCGATGACGGAGATGTGTTTTCCTGCGTGTACGAAGAAAGAAAACCGCTGGCAAAAGCTTATTACTGAATGGTGACAAATGGCCTGTCTGCCGCTGATCAGACCATCTATTGATCACGGAGATTGGTTTATTAACAGCTAATTATAAGCAGGATACCTGCTATTGCTCTCACATTGGAATGTCAGTCACTGCTTTAAAACATTACGCATGAAATAAAACAATTAAACGTACTATGACGAGATACTGGAGAAAAATAAAGTAAATGGTCTCTACGGAAATGTAAAATGTAACAACACTGTAGGAAGCAGTGAAAAGTAAAATACCCAAAATTTAAAGAATAGACCAGTGATATAAAATAGTTACTCCTCAAACTTTGCTCTTTGCAGGAGGGGGAAAGGGGGACTCAGAGGGAAAGGAAAAGATGTTTTTCTCAGCCTACACCTAGTCCTACACTTGATTTATGTTTTGGGCAAAGAAATATTCACATGGGGCGCACATTTAAACCGTTTGCTTTTTTTTGTTTTAGCAGGAGTCTGTTTTTGTGTAAGTCCACTGCAGTTTGTAATATCTAACAACTCAAACATCTCTGATAGAACTGGAGGAGGGTCACTTGGGAGTTTTGGATTGGCACCATTTTCTGGACGGGAAAACAAGTCATTCGAAAGAGACGCTGCAAAGTAACAGTACAGTCAATGGAGAACAACGTTCCCCTGTCGCAACGGAGAGATTCTGTTGTCAGAATGCATCAAATTTACTGCAAAATCGCCCTGGTGCGATAGAGGAACAGCGTTCATGTTAATGTTCTACTGATGGCGCTGAAAGAATGCAACACTTTTCCTGGACAGAGAGTAACATTACAAAACGCCCTTGTGACTCGGCCCAAACAGAGTTTATATTTCTCATTTAGCACTGATGAGAACCATATGCAGCAATACCGTGGCTCAGTCATCTGCTAACACAACAATACAAACCTAAAAAAAATCAGGGGAAAGAAAAGAAAGAGCCTTTGCAATCTCTCCACAGTAAGCTGCAGTGTGCAACAATTCAACTGTTCGAAGAACAGAGAGACCCAGGGTGAGGGGTGACAAAGGGACAAGGTAGAACATAGACCAGATGATATGGTCAGAATATGGACAGGTCTATGTGTATTACCATGAGGAGATGTTGCAGAAGGAACATGCTTGCAGCATATAAAGAGAGTCCTAGATATTCTATGCAAGCTCATAATTTGTGGGTCAGCTCAAACTTTATCTACCCGTCGACACCATTGTAGGAGGAGAGTGGTGGAGACACAGACAATCAAATCAGGGAAGAAGGAGGAGTATAGTGTGCTCTTCTTCCTTCATCTGCGCAGGCTCCAGCAGCTAAGGGTGGGAGACGTATGTTCATCCATGCTGCTACTACTACTACTCTGATCATTATTCTGTGAATTTCATCCCTGCAATCTGTGTTTAAGTATGTTATAGGAAACTGTTATCTGTTTAAACTTAGGTTGGCACAGTTTTTTATTGCTGCCTAATTTATGATAGGTATCTGGCCTCTATCCTTTCCCACAAATGTTTTCTTTTCCTTTGATTAGCTGACCAATTAGCACATCTGTAGTGTATTCCTAAATTAGACTGACTACATCTTAGTTTCATTCTATGGGGAGACGTATGTGGGGTTAGACGTGTGTGATTTCTACACTAAGTGGGATTTTCTCACAAAGTGGACGAAAATGCACAGTTAGACAAACATTGGACTACATTTGACTTGCTTTTACTCCCAGCAATAAGCAACATCTGCCACAGCCTATTTCTGCACTACTTGTCTATTTATATGGAATACTGCTAAGAGGTAATTCTTAAAATACCCTTGCTTTTTGCTTTTACCCCTTTTATCACAATGTTTCACAAATTGCTTTTCTTAGTCTCATTTCATGGCATGATCTTTAGGACTGTGTCATCTTTCACCCCTCCACCAACACACAAATTTGTTCATATTGCACCTGCATTACTCCACTCACCTCTATTTAACACCCATGAACTGTTATCCTATTTATTATCTCTAACAAGTACAGCCTCCACCTGTCGCCAGAAAATAAAAGGCCACACATCTTACAATCCCCTTGCCTATCTTTCGCTCACTCTGCTTCTATTAGCTGGTGATATATCACCTAATCCAGGTCCCCCACACTCCTCACACACACATACATCAGAACACTACCGTTCTATAGCAAACCTCAAACACATCACCTGTCTCCCCTCTCTTCCCAAGTCCTTTAAATGTGCCCTTTGGAATGCACGCTCTGTTTGTAACAAACTTACCTCCGTTCATGATCTCTTCCTCTCAAAAAACCTCAACCTTCTGGCAATAACAGAAACATGGCTCATGCAATCAGACACTGCCTCACCTGCAGCACTTTCACATGGTGGCCTCCATCTCACCCACACCTCCAGACCTGAAGGCAGACAAGGAGGTGGGGTTGGACTACTTCTCTCCCCACAGTGCACATACACAGTTCTACCAAATGTCCCATCACTCACGTTCACATCTTTTGAAGTACATGCTATTCGCATTTTTAATCCATTCTCCCTACGTGTTGCGGTGATCTATCGTCCCCCTGGAGCACACCAACAATTTATTGAGGATTTCTCTGCATGGCTCCCTCACTTCTTATCTTCAGACATCCCCACCATCATCATGGGTGACTTCAACATCCCCATTGATAACCCACCTTCCAAAGCTGCTTCCAAACTACTCTCTCTAACATCCTCACTTGACCTCTCCCAGTGGATTGAATCATCTACTCATAAGGATGGCCACTGCCTTGATCTTGTTTTCTCTAGACTATGCTCAGTTTCTAATTTTATTAATACACCCTTCCCCCTCTCGGATCATCACCTTATCAGCTACACTCTCACCCCCACTGCTCTAACCTCTCTACTGTCTAACTCTACCAAGCCTCCTCATACTCGTAGAAATCTTAATTCTATTAATCTTCAACAATTTTCCACCTCTCTCCAACACCTTCTCTCCCCTATCTCTACATTCTCATCCCCTGAGATGGCAGTACCTCATTTTCACCTAACCTTAGCAACGGCCCTTGATCAAGTGGCTCCAGCGACACTTCATACTACACGTCGACTTCGATGTCAACCGTGGCACACCAAAGCAACACGAAATCTTCAAAAACTGTCCCGTAAAGCAGAACGTCACTGGCGTAAATCTCGAAGCTCTAATGACTTCTTCACATATACTTCTGTCTACCACTCCTATCGAAATGCTCTGGACACTGCAAAACAAACATACTTTCAATCTCTTATCTATGCTCAGGCTTCTAACCCCAAACGCCTTTTCAATACATTTAATCATCTTCTCAATCCTCCCACCCCGAACCCTCCATCTACTATCAGTGCTCAGGATCTTGCTACCTACTTCAAGGACAAGATTGATAAGATCAGACTAGAAATGGTATCCTCCTCCTCAACAAGCCATCAGCTCATTTCCTTCCCACTACCCTCTGACACCCTTTCTTCATTTGACCCCACAAATGAAGAGGAAATTTCTACGCTCTTCTTATCTTCCTACTCTACCTCCTGTCCTCTTGATCCTATTCCCTCGCAAATTGGTAGATCCCTGTCTTCTGTGCTCATTTCACCTCTAACTCAAATCTGTAATCTCTCACTCTCTACTGGCATCTTTCCATCACTATACAAGCATGCAGTGATTACTCCTATTCTAAAAAAACAAAACTCCGACCCAAACTCTCTCTCAAATTACCGTCCCATCTCTCAGCTCCCTTGCCCCTCCAAGCTTCTAGAGAGACTTGCCTACACTCGCCTCACACGCTTTCTTTCCGCAAACAACCTGTTGGATCCTCTTCAGTCTGGCTTTCGTTCTCAACACTCCACAGAGACTGCGCTGACCAAGGTTGTTAATGATCTGATCACTGCTAAGACTGAACGCCATTACTCTCTCCTAATTCTCCTTGATCTCTCGGCTGCATTTGACACCGTTGACCACTCTCTTCTCATACAAACGCTGCAATCCCTAGGTCTTCAAGACACAGTTCTATCCTGGTTCTCATCTTACCTCTCTAATCGCTCTTTCACTGTTAATTTCTCTGGAGCCACATCTGCTCCGCTTCCCCTATCAGTTGGAGTACCACAAGGCTCGGTGCTTGGTCCTCTGCTGTTCTCTATCTATACCGCTTCTCTTGGAAATCTAATAAGTTCCTTTGGCTTTCAGTATCATCTCTATGCGGATGATACCCAAATCTATCTATCCTCTCCTGATATCTCGACATCTGTTTTTGTCCCGTGTAACTGACTGTCTTTCTGCCATTTCATCTTGGATGTCCTCTCGTCAACTCAAACTTAATCTTTCTAAAACAGAGTTAATAATATTCCCACCCGCCAACAAGAGCATACCTGACATTTCTATCTCTGTTGATAACATGACCATAAATCCCACCCCACAAGCTCGCTGCCTAGGTGTAATCCTTGATTCACGCCTATCCTTTGTTCCCCACATTGACTCTATATCTAAATCATGTTACATACATCTAAAGAACATTTCCAGAATCCGCACATATCTCACACAAGACACTGCTAAAACCTTAATTCATGCACTAATCATCTCCCGCATTGACTATTGCAATTCCCTCCTTACTGGTCTTCCCAAAAACAGACTCAAACCCCTAAAATCTATTTTGCATGCTTCGGCAAGACTGATTTTCCTTGCAAATAGCTATTCCTCTGTTGAATCACTCTGTATGTCTCTACACTGGCTGCCTGTCTTCTACCGAATCCAATATAAAATACTTTTACTAACCTACAAGGCCATCAACAAAGCTGCACCAACATACATCTCCTCTCTTGCTTCAAAATATCTCCCAACTCGGCAACTCCGTTCTGCAAAAGATCTGCGTCTCTCATCCACCCTCATTACATCCTCCCATTCCCGGTTACAGGACTTTTTTCGGGCTGCACCCACTCTATGGAACTCTCTCCCTCGCACAATAAGACTCTCCTCTGTTCTACAAACTTTCAAGCGTTCTCTGAAAACCTACCTATTCAGACAAGCTTATAATATTCCTCAACCACCATCTTAACCTCACTACCTTTAGCCTGTTACACAATTTCACACAAGACAACTACCCCCGGACCAACATTGTTGTGTGACAGGATCATTTAGCTTATGAGTCACCCTACCTTTGCAGTCTGGCTGGGCCAAGATGCAAAATGTATACTTAACCTCATGTGTCAATCTCCCATTGTCCCATAGATTGTAAGCTTGCGAGCAGGGCCTTCTCACCTCTTTGTCTGTTTTACCCAGTTTGTTTATTAGTTTATTACGTTTGTCCCCAATTGTAAAGCGCTACGGAATATGTTGGCGCTATATAAATAAATGATGATGATGATGATGATGATGAGTTTTGCTCAACAGGCCAATTCCAGAGAATATAAACGTTTTAGCTGGTGACCTTAAATAAAAAAATTTTACTTACCCTCAACTCAGTGCAGTTTGGGCAGGGTTCCCCAATGTATACAAAAGTCTAAACCAATCAATCATTCTCCCACCTTTTCCAGTGGGCAATTTTAGGAGTTTTTGAATGCTCTCCTCACATGAATGGAAAGTTCATAGTCGAGGAGGCTGTGACAACCCAATCAAGGTTCTCCTGGGCAGGAGAAAGAATCTTCTTCCAAGTTCATGCAGGGAAAAGGTCATTTGATCCTTCAGAAGGTAGATGGGGCGATACGATTCGCGGAGTAGGGTCTAGGGATAGCCCTTCTAAGAAATTCACTCAAGGGAGAAGCCTACTTCGGGGTACAGATAATAATTTGCATGTTACCTGTTACCCACTTGGAAGTGTTGGGCTAGTGAAATTACACTTTTCAATTTTAAACTTCTGTAGGTGAGGCTAAAGAGAGACCTCAGTATATAAAACATTAGAGGACTGTCTCTCCATCCAGCCTGAACATAGCATCTCCATTTCACACGGTAGTATTTGGGCTGTGAAGGTTCAGATCAGTAGAAGGTGCTGTAGGGAGATCCTGAACACTTCCTGGACCAGATAAGAGGTGTAACACACACAGGGGATTGTCTATAAAAGGAGAAAAAATACAAATGCCGCCTTAACATATATTTAGGAGGCATTTGTCTCCCATATAGCGGTATGCTGCCATTTTTACTGCCGCTTTCATCTCTCATGGTAATGAGTGACTTCTAGGTATGGTTTAAAAACAAAGGTGTTTTTCTCCCGCATCTGCCTGTTTCCTAGTGAAGTGGGCAGGTTTTGAGGCTCCATGAAGCAGAAATGGCATCATTGTGTCCCGCCCCCGTGGTAAGATGACGCGTTTGGGTCATTACGTCATGGGGGGGGCAGAGTGACGTGATTCTCTGAGCCCCGCCCAACTCACCATGCTGAATACATGGTAATTTTTGGACATGTCCACTCCCCAATGTCCCCGTAAGACCTTACCACAACACAACAATATATTGTACTGTGAAGAACACAGCTCTGTAAGATTAACAGAAGAACAAAAGGATGAAGGGATTATGGGTAAGAGGAGTAGACTCACCAGCACAGAAGTTAACTCTTACAGCAAGAATTTTTTATACCTTAATATTTGCATTAAAATGCAAATGGAACAAAATACAGGGTTAAAGTCCATTCTTACACCTGAAAACAGAGCAATGAGGAATACAGAGGACAACGATTTATACAGGACCACAGCAACAATCTCCAGTCACGTTTTGAGGTCAGTGACTATTTTGTGTCGATACCACAGACACCCGATCTGCAGCCAACCCTCATATAGATAACACACCTAACAGATGTTGTGCAGAGCTTGCAGTTATGAATGAGCTGCCTATGTGTTATGAAACTGCCCCACGTGTGAGTTTTCCACATGTGTTCTATCCTGCATTGACGTAATGTTACATAATTCAGTAACCTCTGGGGGGAGGAAGCAGGTTGTAGACCAGAGACATTTACACCTGTCTAACAACATCAGCCCATTCATTAATCTGCACGAACGGGCTCAAGCTTCTCCTGAGTGAAGAACAGTGAACAATCCGCTTCTGGGGGGGGGGAGGGGATTACAGGGACATGGAACAAAAACAAGGAAAATATTTGTGCTGGTAAAAGTAGAGTAATTGATGTTAGAAAATGAACATTCCAAGTGAAGGCCTCTCTCTCCGATTGTATTGATAGGGGGTGAATGTGTGCTCACCTATAGATGACACTTATAAGAAGTTATCATTATTCTGTTTAGAACACATGATATACATCACCAGACCAATGTCATAGTAAGCTACGTGTCATGACAAATTATCATCATTTATGTAGCGCCAACATATTCCGTAGCGCTTTACAATTGGGACAAACACAGTAAACTAATAAACAAACTGGGTAAAACAGACAAAGAGGTGAGAAGGCCCTGCTCGCAAGCTTGCAATCTATGGGACAATGGGAGTTTGATACATGAGGGTAAGTCTATATTTTGCATTTCGGCCCAGCCAGACTGCAAAGGTAAAATTGATTCATAAGCTAAATGATCCCATCACACTACAATGTTGGTCAGTCTTGTGTAACGGGTGGTAATAGGGTAATCTAGTGAGGTTAAGCGGGCGGTTGAGGAATATTATAAGCTTGTCTGAAGAGATTGGTTTTCAGAGAATGCTTGAAAGTTTGTAGACCAGAGGAGTCTCTTTGGCCCTCTGAGCCTTTTCCTGTGGCCCTCAGCTCATTGTTATAGCTTGTAACACTTCTTTAAAATGCCTGCAGACTTCTTATGACAGATAGGGGTCTCTTCCTCTCATGTATTGTATTTGTTTATTACTCAGATTAAGGGTGATGTGCGGTCCTTTGGCAGGATAGAGGGACCCTGCAGTGTATCAGGTTTCCCGTCATTGTCTGCAGACCACGGTCACAGTGGAAATCACTATGTGGAGATCAGCGCTTACAAGCGATTGAGAAGGTTCGAGAAAGGCAAAATGAGATATAAATGGTTTATTTCACATGGGACATATAAATACACCTTCAAAAGTAAACACCTTATAACTGTGATAAATATTACAATATACAGCGGTAGATCAGTGTCAAATACTTTTAGAAGCAGGAAAAGCTAAATGAAATAAAAATGAATATGGTTCATGGAAACGCAGCTGTGAGTTGTATCTATTCC
The DNA here is from genome assembly GCA_036250195.1 of Mixophyes australis. Taxonomy (NCBI): domain Eukaryota; kingdom Metazoa; phylum Chordata; class Amphibia; order Anura; family Limnodynastidae; genus Mixophyes; species Mixophyes australis. Next base: position 18,985,729 of record JAVHZZ010000002.1, on the reverse strand, counting down.
ATGATGTACAATATTTTGATCCAAACTTTGTACCAATCACATGGCTTCTCCAGCAGCTACATAGACTGACGGCAGATAAGAACCGCTTGGCCCATCTAGTCTGCCCATATCTTAACCTATGGTAACCTCAAACCCTGTTTGATCCTTAGTTCCTTGTAAGGATATCCTTATGTCTATCCCAAGCATGTTTAAACTGCTCTACTGTATTATCCTCTACCACCTCTGATGGGAGGCTATTCCACTTATCCACTGCCCTTTCTGTGAACCTACTTCCCCCCAGTGTCAGTACATGTCCTCGTGTTCTAATACTTCTCTTCCCCCCAGTGTCAGTACATGTCCTCGTGTCCTAATACTTCTCTTCCTTTGAAGAATGTTTCCCTCCTGTATCTTGTTATAACCCTGGATATATATGAATGTTTCTATCATGTCCCACTTTTCCCTTCTCTGCTCCAAACTACACATATTAAGATCTTTTAGACTTTCCGGGTAAGTTTTATGCTGTAGGCCATGCACCATTTTAGTTATCCATCTTTGTACAGTCTAATGTATTATATCCTTCTGGAGATATGGCCTCCAGAACTGAACACAGTATTCTAGATGAGGCCGTACCAATGACCTATACAGTGGTATTATTACTTCTTACTTTCTGCTACTGAATCCTCTCCCTATATAACCAAGCATCTGACTTGTCTTCCTCATTGCTTTGTTACATTGCTTACCTGTCTAAGTCACCTGAAATAGTGACTCCTAGATCCCTTTCCTCCTCAGTAGTTACCATTATAGTGCCGTTAATACTATATTTAGCCTTTGGGTTTTTGAGACACAAGTGCATGATATGATCTTGCACTTTTTTGGCATTAAACTGTAGTTGCCACTCTCTTGACCATTCCTCTATTCTACCTCGGTCATCAATCACTTGTTTTACCCCTCCTGGTGTGTCTACCCTGTTGTATATCTTTGTGCTAAAAAGGCATACTTTCCCTTCAATACCATTTGCAATATCACCAATAAAGATATTAAAAAGCACTGGTCCAATTACAGATCCCCTGAGTACTCCACTGGTACCTTTCCCTCCTGTGAATGTACTCCATTTACTATAACGCTCTGTTTTCCCACCTGAAACCAAGATCTTATCCATTCAACCATCTTACAATCCAATCCCAAGCTTTCGAGTTTATTTACCAATCTGTTATGTGGAACAGTGTCAAAAGTGTGTGTATACATACACTGAGTTTATACATACATCGTACCTATTTTGCAATTCATGTTTTTTCCTGGCTATCCTATGGGAAGTGACAATATGCTGATAATAAAGAAGGAACTTCAATGCTTAAAAATAAAAATAACATATCCTCCTATTGATATAAAGAAGACCTGCTACTTTGCCAATTGGTGGGTGGGGAAAAAACCCATGAAGTTTTTCTAACCCATCTACTTGTGAGCTACAGATTTCAGTATGCATGTATCAAGTGAGTTTGAAAGTATAGTGTTTGCGCTTGCAGTTCATATTCACTACTATAAAGCTTAATAAGCAGGCAAGACGACGGATAACAATATGCAGAAAAAAAAGTAGGGGAACCCGCGCTCAAACCCAGTAGTATCTATAAAGCTGTGAAGTGGCCAAGGTACCCCTCCTCCTCATGTGTACTTTGCTGAAACAATGTTGCAAAGAAAGATTTTTGAACCATAAGATCACCTAAAAAATAATGTCTAAAAATCATTAATTGGGTAAAATGATTAATAAAATCAGTGGGCGTTCAATTTCAATAATTTGTGGTTTTAAAAAAACTCTTCAGTTTGCATGTTGCGGTTTATATCTTATCCATCCTTTAATTTTTCCATCACTAAAATGCACAGACATTTTGCCGATGATTTAAATTAGGTCTTTGCTGGTTAAAAGGACAACACAATAAGCAAACGATTAAGCCTGTATCTCACTTTTCTAATTACCGCAGCTCACTAGAGAATGGTATTTTTAATTGCATTTACAATAGCAGAGCAGATTAAATTTAAAAACAAACAGAGAAAACACAGAACACTGCTAACTTACACAGACTTACAGACGTGTTTAGTGAAGTGGTTACATAACGACTTGTTCACGGAACTGCAACCTTTCTGCAAAGTTAAATCATTACTATAATTACACAGACATCTAAATATATTTTTTGTTTATAACATCCTCTATATTTAAATTGTGATATTGGGCAAGAAAATATTTACAACCAGATAAAACAATTTTAGGGGATCTGTCCTTTAAATGATCAATGTCGGTAGGCACCCAGTTCCAAACCTGTTCGCTATCACCAAATACTAAACTCTCTTCAGGCTTTGAATCTGATGGAGCATTTGACGTTGGATGGTTCAACTCCGTCCGCAAAGGTGAGGACAAAGTACATGACCTTACGGATCTTGGCCAGCTCACACAACCTCTCCCCAAATTCTTGGGCATCTGCTTCATTGCAATCAACCTCCGTCTGTTCGGTTTTCTTCCAGAAGATGGCTGATGGGTCCAGGAGCTGCCGGGTCATGAGGTTGGTGAGGTCTGGAGTCCAGTGTTGGGACGTTCCGGTGATAACGACTTTTCCGGGCGTTTTGAGGTGGACTGTCCACCACAAAAACTTGAGCTTCTGTTTGCTGAAGTCCAGGCGGTAGATGTACTCGTTGGCCTTTAATATCTTTTCACCATCCTGGGGTTTGGAGTTCTTTTGTTGGAGGCTAAGGGCTCGAATACGCATGCACTTTGTGAGCTGGGTGTCCTCGGTGAAAACAAGCTCGATTTCGGACGTCTCTGATGCCATGATCTTTGGTCTTGGAAGATCTCTTCAAGAGGTCTCCTCGCCTTAACAGACAACATACGACTGAGATGGTGAAGCCCAGTTCTACTCCTCTTCACTTTCCTCCCACTCACCAGTGCTAAGCAACCTAGTTCATTGAGGCAACACGTCCCACGAGGCTTCCTGCGGATGCTCTCTTGTCTAATTTACAGCCTTACCATGTAATAGCTTACGTAAGCACACCTCTAGGGAGTACGTTTATGGTGTAGCTCACCTTAGAAACACCATGGCAGGGGAAGGAAACAGTAACCATTCAGCAAATAGAATGCCTTTACTGTACAACTGTGCAAGCCTGAATAAGCTTTACATAACGACATTCGGCAGCAATTGATAGACCCTACTCCTTAAGCTCGGAATAGATGAGTATCACCATTCTACATCAGTGATGGACAAGTCCATTATAGGAGGGGGGTTGGGGGCAGGTTGGTCACCTATTTTATACATACAAAGTGCACCATGCAGTAAGGATCCCCAAACCTGGCCACCACACACATACAATTCCCCTCATCCGTCCTACACCAATGGTGTCGAGTACGTTTTAGGGCAAAGAAAACCAGACAAAATTTTGTGCAGCTTATCCATCTGTTATATATAGAATTACTAAACAGTCTACAGTATGTAATACTGAAAATGCAAGCTAGGTAGACCTCACCAGTAGCGCTCCTTGAGGAGCAGTGAAGAACCCCCCCCCCTCTCAACTTAGTATGGCTGGAAAGAAGTGCGCTCCTTATGCTTTCTCACACTCTTTGCTGGTCCTCCAGTGTCAACCGGAGAAGGGGGAGATGATTAATGACATCAGCATAGTGCTGCTGTATGACCTTATGACCCTAACTGCATTCTATAACTGTTACAACTGCTGCAGCCATTCACTGCTGCTCTTCCTGTTCTCAATTAAAGCAACAACTTTGTTGGTTAAGTTTAACGCTGTGTGGACTAACATCTCTATCCAACACCGCTAACACCTTACAGACGCCAAAAGATTCTGCCAATAAGTAAGGACACCTATGTCTAACTAAATATGTACAACTGTACTAAATACAGTCTATCTCCAACTGGGAGTGTGGCTGGGTCTGGTGGAAGGTATACTCTGTTGTATACGATGTACATGATGCAAAACGTAGCAACGTTTAGGAGCATGACCAAGGGAAAAGTAAATATAGAGACATTCTGTACATGGAGAGCAAACTGCTAATTTGTTCCAGGGCTGGATGTACTAAGTAGGTGTCCTATAAATGACTATTCATAACAATAACCTATGATACGTCTATAACAATTGTAAATGATATACTCTGACTCCATTGTCACAGCAGGATACTGTGCAATCTCTCCGGCTCACCAGATAACACAGTGGAATACACTTAGCTCATTGTGGAATTACCCAGCTGCAAAGCAGAATACAGATTTTAAACTAATGACATTAGTCCAATTTCCTGAGGTCAGATCACAGCAGAGAACCTTAATCTTGCTACTAAGTATCACAGTCAGAGTCAGAATTGCTTACTCAGAACATGCTGCCCACAGAGACTCAGTCTTAAGAAACAGCAGTCATATAATGGGATCTAGTACTTCACTCCCCTGCCTAGAAGGTGACTGTGTCACTTTATGAGTGATTATCATGAGGAGTAGAATGATGAAACAGAGCGTCATTAGACTCCTAGGCGGAAATGACGCCTTTCTGTCCCGACTTATCTATGCCAAGATAACGATATTAAACAAAGTTAATTCTGGCGCTCCGACACTTCAAGAGACTTACTGAGAAATTCAATTATTTTTTTCTTTCCAATAATTACAAGCCATCTAAATTGGACTGGTCACCACCAATGGATTTTGTTAAATTTAACAGTCAAAAACGACCTAAAGAAATGTTTACTACTTTTTATCGCTCTGTTTCTGCCCAACTCGTGACTGTAATATAACAGACAAACCCTTAGATGATATTTAAATGAGACCAGTTTGAGTTTAATACTGGCTGAGCAGGCTCCGATACCGGTCAACTGGCCCAATACAGCATCAGACCTCCACACCCAAATGAGCACAATTGGTCTATTGCAGATTATAGATTGCCCAATGCTGCTCACAAATTCTTGTAACTAAAGGGAATATCTTCTAGCAGACATTCCTTCACTGTCAGCAATCACACTTTTGTAGCATCGGGGTGGGGGTCCCTTACCGTTTCGCTACATAACGGTCTCCTTGAGTCCCCCTGCATTTCGAAATGGAACATGCTTACTCTTAATGCAATAAATTCTCATATGATATAAGCAACTACCATGTCCATGGTTCAAAAGAGGCAGACAATCCTGTAAAGCGGAGTACACACTAACGCAATTATCGTGCAGATCACACGATTCACGACCATTTGGTCAAATATAGCATTAGTGTGTACGCTCCCTCGGTCATGTTTTATCGTACCAATACACATTGCATCAGTTGATTTGGTTTTATAAACTTCCCCAAAAAATCACGATCAACGATGGAACGATGTCGGGCAAATGTGGCAGTGTGTACACACTCACGACCAGCAACGTAGGCAGATATCTGTAGAGTGTACAGAGTCACGATCTTTTCAACAGATGGTTATGACAGATGAAGAGCACAGATCTGAAGGTAAATCGTGTAGGTGTGTACACATGAATCGGTATGATCATCGGGACTTCAGTCCTTGGTGAAATCGTTGCAGAAACTATATCTAAAGTAAGATTGCATAGGTGTGTACCCAGATTTATAAACTTTTAAATTTAGATATTCCTGGTCTGCAGTATGTTTAACAACACAAAACAGTGACACTAATAAAATTAAGCTCTACTCTCCTTTATTTAAAAGTGGAAAACGGGCAGAAACTATTACACAGGATTCACCATAAAAGCTGGCAGCGAGTGTGAGTCATAACTCGGAATAAACAACAAATTCTACTCTCTGGGGGCCAGCGCGCAGCCTCTAGGCAACTGGGCAGAGATACTAATGTAATGAGATCTCTGGAGATGCCTCTGACCCACACGTGAGCGCCCTCGGGGGAGGAATGAACTGCAGTGAAAAGAAATAACGTTTCTGAATCCAGCTTCCCACCACCCCGACGTGTATTTGCTAAAGTTTACAGAGATTTACACAATTTACCTAAAACTGCGACAAATGAATTCTCACAATGACGGTGACTTTAGAAAAAATATTCATCAACAACATTTATTTATATAGCGGCAGAAAATTCCATAGCGGTTTTACAATTGGGAACAAACACAGTAATAAAACAATACTGGATAATGCAGACAGACAGAGGTAAGAGGGCCCTGCTCGCAAGCTTACAATCAAATGCACGTTACCACCAACACTCCCAGACTAGTGCAAATAAGTTTTGCAGTCACTGTTTATACCACTTCATTAGATATCCAAGGAGGAAGCAATATGCGCACAATGCAAGATTAGGTGGGTCTTTGCGTAGAGCCTCGGACGAGCGTCTGATAGAACCCAAGAGAAGATTGACAGGAGAGGAACAATCCAACATTCCGAATGATAGGACAGCTGGCCCCTGATTGGACGAGTACTACAGGCATCCAATCAGGAGTCAGCTGTCAATCTAGTCACTGTGCTCCTGCACTAAAATGTGCAAATCCCTATTTAATGGTTTGAAACTGCATATGCCAATGGCTAACTGTACATTATTATCCTCCGCTGTCAGACACTTTAGGTGCTGACAGGAACGGCCCAGGTGTTATGAACTTTAGAATGCTCCACAAAACTTGTGCCGCTACATTTGCCAATAGCCTCTTATTCTAAAGATCCTCATTTTCCCTGATCTATATATGGAGAGTAGGGAGCGAATATAAAGGATCGGGGTACAGAAAATGAACTTTTATTTTTAGCACAAACTGAATCCTTATGTTCTGCCAACAAAAAACATTCTCAATCTAACATTTTTAAACTGGAAAAAAAAATGTTTGCTGCAATTCATGTCTTTATTCCCCAGAGAGGAAGCTGTGTCCCCAGTGTTTTCATGTTGACAAAATACATGTGCCAAACAGTGTGTTTAGTATACCTGCCAAAAACGCGGCCTTTATGGATCTTTTAAATCTATATTTCACAAATAAATTTCTATCTATTCACATAATTTTCTTAAAAATCCGCAAAAGAACTTGATAAATTAAAATAACACTGTCCCAATTTTTAATCAATTATATAAAAACATAACAATTTTATTATAGATCTTCTCCAAAATTCAACATGAGGGATGGGGATACCTGCCAACGATTCCAAGGGCGTTACCTATCTGAAAAGGGGTCGTGCATTTGACCCGGTCCTTTAGCGGTTTGCAAATTAATAAGTGACCACTTGCAAAATAACAGCAGATTATTTTGTTTGAGCAGTTTGTGAATAGAAGTATAAATTCAAAATACTCCATGTGAACTGTACAAGTCTTCTAATGTACAGTGCATAATTCTTTGTACAAGATTTGAAACACTGCAGATTTTTTTATTTTTTAACCCTTGAACCTGCTGTACTGCACATTAGACTGATTGAAGGTAACGTTCATAGGGTCCGTGGCACATTACTATTTCCATACCCCTCCTCACCCAGATAAACCCGACATTAATTTGACCAAAACAAGACATATGCGCTCATTGACTTCAAAACTAGCAATTATTATGTAGCTACAGAGCATCCAGGTTTAACTTTGTAGGTTTTAATATATTGGTTCATTATTGAATGCAGACTGCATCCTAGGAGAACAGACCTCACGGATATGAGCAATGTATTTCTGTTACAACTGTTTGTCCCAATAACACAGTGTATCAATGCTTGGCTACCAACAATTTATTAAGCAAACATACCAACAGTTAAAAAAAAAAATATTCATAAACCTAAGAGCAATATACATCTAATGTTGTCAATTCCATTTTAAAAAAAATCACTGGGCAGGTAGTAAATGGAAAGTATACAAAGTCCTGGATTTCTGTAATTTGTTTTAAAAAAAATTGTTTGTGTGTGAGAAAAAGCTTCTGAAAGAGTGTGTTCAGCTTTAGGAAAAGCTGGGGTAAAGGTCCCTGGGGTATGTATGGAGAGAGAAGGGCGGGCTCCATTTATAAAGGCCTATTTTGGGATTTCTAACCAGCTAGCAAGTTGCCAAAAATCAGGAGTTGCATCTGATGAAAAAAAAAAAGCTGCCATGCAATTCATTCAGTCTCCCAATATCTGTGGAGGTCAGATGGTCCCTGAGAGATAATGCAGTTTGTGATCTGCAAGTTTGATTGTTTTGTATGTGTGTGGGACACTAGATCCCTCACTTCAGAGGGGGAGTTCCTGCATATAAGTTAGAAGCCGGACAGGCTAAGACTATTGTTTCTGTTTGTTTATTTTTATGCTAGTGAATAAAACTAGCTGCAGTTCGTTAAACTGAAACAATTGACTGGTTTGATATTCTTGGATAATCTGTCTGAAATGCAGCCGTCTACTCCAGAAGACGGTAACCCCAAATCGGGGAGGGGGTTGTGCGTGTGTGTGTGCTTATATACACGCACACATACACAATGACTTACAGTATGCGTGATGTCCCTATGTATGTTTTATAATTTTGACTGCTTGAAGGTTGATTTTATTTGTTGGAAGTTAAGTACGTACACGTGAAATGCAGACTTGTCTTGAGAAAGATCCCAAAGGTACGACCGAACAGTAGTTTTTTTTTCTGTTTTGCTAATGTAATTCATGTTCTAGTAATGCACACCTTATTAATAATGTACACACGGGATACAGGGTCAATACATTTTTCCCCACAAGGAAACATTTTAGTTTACTGTTTATTTAATGATAGCGCACCATGCATAGACATTTTACATGCTAGAATAAGCTCAACTGAGCTGCCTGGAAGTGTCTCGGATGCGGGGGGAGGGGGGGGGCTCCTGGCTTTCAGGCTGTCCGGGGACCCACACGGTCTGCATTGGTATGGCTGGGAGTAGCTCTATGCTACTTACCTTCTGCCACAAAGGCTCCCGCGAAGCCAGCGAGGAGGAGGCTGCCACGAACCAACAGTTTCCGACCTGGCCCTGGTGTAAGTCGTGTGAGCTAATGCCATCCACAAAGAGGTGAGGATCGGTACAGAATTCCTGCAGGGAAGGCAGAGAGCGTGCATAGGGTAAATATCAGCAGCTTACTAAACACGGGGAAATTAAATACATATACCGGCCATGCACATAGCTTAAAAGACACATGGTTTGGACACAATTAATTGTTATAATCATTTTCATTCATTTTGCATTCTACTATCCCCTCTCCTAGCTGTAAAACAAAAAGACAACAGTTTTCCACATTCAGGAAACGTTGGTACTCCCATGGCTGACTAATATCTTTCTCAAAGGGTATCATTTGACAAAGCCAGTGAAGAACACTAGAGAGGTTTTTTTTTCTACAGCAATTTGGCCAAATGATCCTACTTTGAAGTAATGTGAAATTATAAAAGAATATAAAATAGAATTATAAACAAGGAATACAAAATAGTGTTCATACAGAACCAACCAGACTTTTCTTCTTAGCAATTGCGATACGCTTCGCATAATTCAACAGATGGTAATTTATAAGACGTACAAAAGGTAGCAATAGGACGACACTAAAGTAATAATTCTACATTCCTACTAAACTTTTTGCAATACTTACGGTAGGCAACGTTCATTACATTCATTGAGCTTTTACTAAGGTTTCCATCCATCTAGTTGTAGCCCCAGGGGTTGTTTTCAAACAAAATAGAGAATAACTTCATTGTGGACTACTGGAAACTGGTGTTAACTGAACGGACGTCACAGCATTTTCACTATTGTATGTGTGTGAGTTACCAGAGAACGAGTAATATCGTTATCTTGTTTAATTAGTCTGTTTCATTGAATTTCTATCAAATCAGTGCTCCCGAACTCCAATATTAAATCAGCGGGAGAAGGAATATATTTTCGTAGTATTTGTCCATCAGTCCTATTAAGAAGGATTAATGGGTTGGGATATGAAGTAATTGGTCACTTGATAGTAGAGAACACAGAACCATCTGAGTCCTGCGTTAATTACATCCAGATAAATGAACCGTCGCTTAACGAGCACATGAACAGGAATTATGAAGCAAATGACCGGTAATTAACCTGATCTAGACGTTTGGACTGTAAAATCAGAACTCCCAAAAAACCTCCACTATGAATGACCACCGCTAAATGATCAAAGCAGTTGTTCACAGGGTAGTCCCAACTTTTGATCATTTCATGACGGCCGTTTGTAGTGTCTCACTGGTTTTTGATTTTTTAATGGGATTTTTCAGTTATTTTTTTCTTTTCGATTGCGACAATAACAAATTAGGAAAGAAAAGAAGATGATGTTATTTTATATTTAAGAAAGTAGCGAACAAGGGGTTTTGGAGAGTGTTTTATTCAATTGAACCTTGTGCTAAACTGTGTTTATTAATTTTTCCTCTTTGGGTATAACAAGCAAGGGTCTTAGGGGGTCATAGTGGAAACCACACCATGGGGTAAATGTATCAAACTAAAAGTTTTTTGGTAGGTTTGAAAAAAAGTGGAGATGTTGCCTATAGCAACCAGATTCTAGCTGTCATTTTGTAGAATGCACTAAATAAATGATAGCTAGAATCTGATTGGTCTTTCAAACCACCGGAAAACTCTCAGCTTGATACATTTACCCCCAGGACGGATTAGATAGACCACAGATTACTGCTCTGAGTGGAGGTAACTGCCAGTCACCTCCAGCTGCAAGTGATTGACAGTTCCCTCCGCTCAAACCATAATCACGTTCAGATCTCAGCTACTCAGTCGCAGGTTTTTCTCTACAAGAGACAGCTACCTCTGCTTAGAGCTCAGATGCTGCTGATGCATTCGCTTTAAAATCAAATAAACTTTAATTATTATCGTCTCTGTTGTTCAGCAGAAACAGAGGTTCTCATTGCAACCTCATATAGTGCAGGTAAAACGGATCATTAGTTCGGTGTTTAATCGTAACACAGTGTGGAGAAATAGGTAATTAATCCACTTAACCCAAGTTTAATTACAAGAGAATATCACAGATAGATAATGGCACAAAGATAAGGAACCTGTCCACATATTAGCAGTACAAAACTGTACCAGCAATGAGGTAATGTTTAGCATTTAAATAAGTGTATATTGTCATATACCATGTAATTTGTGTTATCATAGTGTTACAACAATAATATGCAACGTCTGACCAATCAGGGGTCATGTAGATTTATTGTGTGTATGAAAGTCTCAGCTCAATAAACATTTGCCTGCGATCATAATAACCCTGCCACTAGATGGCGATATATATATATATATATATATATATATATATATATATATATATATATATATATATATATATATTTATTATATACACACACACACACACACACACAATAAAAGATGTATTTCCAGCCACAAAACCCACAACCCTGTACATTTCAATACTCACATTTGTGTATGTAAAACTGTACGGTTGTCATTTTAGAATCTCATTTTTTGTTTCCTGTCAGATATTCTTATCTTACATTATATATGAAAACACTGAGGTTGCAAATATTAGTCAAATTTCCACATATATCTGATATAGAGGTCGTGCACGATAAAAGAAAATCACACTTTTATTTTTCAACATCCATAAATACAAAAATATATTTCAAGGTGTTAAGTAGATATTTTCAGCAATCCCTACTGATTTGCAGCATTCTACACACACAGGACTGTAAGTAAGTGTACTGGGGTTTGTATGGTGCAACACAGACACTGCAGTGCCTTACAAAAAGCCAAAAGGAGTAAGAAAATACATTAGGAACAATGTTTATCATATATGGCTGCGATACACACACTGATACAAAATTTTTTTTTTTTTTTTTAAAAAAAAAACCACATTAGTGGAACTCAAATCCAAAACACATGGTTAAACCGACTCACCCATTAACACATCTGCAAAGACTGCCCCAGCAAACCGGCAAGTTAACAGTTACCGCTCCAAGCGAGTATTGCCAACATGGAAACGTTTCTTTGAGTTTCCCTAGTCTATATATTATTATGCTAAATACACCCCTGAGTGTCTGACAGTCTAGTGAGTATATAGATACGGATATAGGCAAACCGAGGGGGGTTCCTAGTGCCTGGAAACCCCCCTCCAAGCCTGGGGCACTGTTTAATTGAGGTGGATGGACCCTGCTCCCGCTTCACACAGCTCTGCTTGAAAAGGGAGAGCTGTGTGCACCTAACAGTAGTGCACGCAGCATTGCCCATGTATATTATGGGGATAGGAAGAGCTGGAGAGCAGCCAAGCACTGTCTAAAATTATAGCTACGCCCCCATGCATGCTGGTCATGCCCACTGGCGGCGTGGTGTGGAAACCCCCCTCTACAAATCCTGCCTTTGCCCCTGACGGTGAGGATGGTAAATGGGCCTACCATCCTTGTTGATTGTACTATTTCAACCTATAGGTCTCCTCTGGGTGCTCTGGTTTCCTTCCATAGTACAAACACCGGCGTCGGTTTGTGTATCAGAGAATTAAGATTGTCAGCTCTACGTGGCAAGGACTGATGTCAATGATTAAACATTCTCTGTAAAGCGTTATAAGTTGCCGCTATATAAAAGTTAATAATTATAATGTACGAGCAGACCTACAAAAATCAAAACGACAAGAAGTTTGTTGTCTCGGCAAGACAAATGAGTTGTGTGTATACAGCACAGAACGCATTCATCTCACAGACTCCCAGGGAACCCAACACTATTTTGAATAGTTATCATCCCACATGAAATGTAAACAGTGACTCATCCGACCTCTTCATTGTACTGTAAAAGACAAACACTCCATGTTATTTTTGTCCTGGCCGCACCTTGCCTCATACGAAGCGACAGAGACGTAGAGAACAAGACAACGTGGGACAAGGAAACTCCTTCTGCCAGCGGCAACGCCTGGGATGCCAACACCAAGCTCTGGTAATCACCGTGCCAGGAGGTGCGACTGTAACAAGCATCTAAATTTCACAAGACCTAAAGCCAACGTTCTATTTAATCAACTATTAAAGGAGATTATTCTGGTCCACAGAGATGTTTACAAAGGGCTGTGGTTTTATTTTGGCTGAATGCTGGAGTTTCACCTGTAACTGCCACAAATCATAGCTACGATTAGTCATAATTACAATTAATCATTAATTTTTATACGATCTCCATTTTATTAAAACCATTAAATGGACAATACAATCTACTTCGCTTCATAAAAACTGGATGAACTGTCTGTGCTCTGTAAGATTTATCCAACTTCAACTGAAACTTTATTAATCTTGTTTTAAAACAAACTATAAAATTAAGTATTTAGCGGCTATGTGTTTATTTACATAATCGGAAAACCCCCTCATTCTTAAAAATACCTCCATGTTTTATAAATACCGCTATTGTGATTAATTTACCGCCTCTGGAATAAATCGAATAAAAGCCCAAACAACGGATAACACGTTGAAATGATTTGTTACAATAATTAATGCTAAATCCATAGTCTCTGATCACATTCAAGGTCTGGTCCCGGTTTGCAAAGAAATTCCCTTTAACATTTTTACTCACCATGCGGTAATACTTGTATCATTCCATAAGTTGGCTGCTATTTTCACAACCTTTTCTTATCCTATACCAGTGGTTCCCAAACTTTCTCAGTTCAAGGCACCCTTAGGGTCACCATCATTTTTCCAAGGCACCACTAAGCAAAAATAGTTACCAGGTAGTCCCGTTTTTTAAGTAGTTGGGTCAAAATGACACAAGATGTATTTAGACCCCTTCACCATCACATTTTGCCTCTTTATCACTGCGCCCCTTTCACCATCTCACACCCTGTGTCCCCCTCCTTCACCGTGTCTCTCTCTCTGTCCCCCCCCTCCTTCAGCGCGTCTCTCTCTCTCTGTCCCCCTTCTTCAGCGTGTCTCTCTCTCTGTCCCCTCCTTCAGCGTCTCTGTCTCTCTCTCTCTGTCCCCCTTCTTCAGCGTGTCTCTCTCTCTGTCCCCTCCTTCAGCGTCTCTGTCTCTCTCTCTCTCTGTCCCCCTTCTTCAGTGTGTGTCTCTCTCTCTGTCCCCCTCCTTCAGCGTGTCTCTCTCTCTGTCCCCCTCCTTCAGCGTGTCTCTCTCTGTCCCCCTTCTTCAGCGCGTCTCTCTCTCTGTCCCCTCCTTCAGCGTCTCCGTCTCTCTCTCTCTGTCCCCCTTCTTCAGCGTGTCTCTCTCTCTGTCCCCTCCTTCAGCGTCTCTGTCTCTCTCTCTCTGTCCCCCTTCAGCGTGTCTCTCTCTCTCTCTGTCCCCCTCCTTCAGCGTGTCTCTCTCTGTCCCCCTCCTTCAGCGTCTCTCTCTGTCCCCCTCCTTCAGCGTCTCTCTCTCTCTCTGTCCCCCTCCTTCAGCGTCTCTCTCTCTCTCTGTCCCCCTCCTTCAGCGTCTCTCTCTCTCTCTCTGTCCCCCTCCTTCAGCGTCTCTCTCTCTCTGTCCCCCTCCTTCAGCGTCTCTCTCTCTCTGTCCCCCTCCTTCAGCGTCTCTCTCTCTCTGTCCCCCTCCTTCAGCGTGTCTCTCTCTCTCTGTCCCCCTCCTTCAGCGTGTCTCTCTCTCTTTGTCCCCCTCCTTCAGCGTGTCTCTCTCTCTCTCTGTCCCCCTCCTTCAGCGTGTCTCTTGTCCTGTATTCTGTACTCACATTCTCTATACGTGCGGCTGCACATCACAGTCTATACGTTATACAGTATATGCTGGTTGATTCCTGACGTCCTGTTTTTTTCTGTATAATGACAGCTGCACGCTGCCACATTCCAAAGAGGGACACAAATTAATTATTATTCAACCTCTAATCCTGTATTATACAGACTCTTATTGCCACAGTTTTACAGAACATCCACTTTGTAGCACTAATCCTTAGACCTTATACTCAGTGGCATTAAATTCCATGCGATTTGCTAGCGTTTTTAATACTAATATAACGCATGTATACGAGGTGACAATAGTACACATAATTCCTGATGTCTCCATACCCACTCACGTTTTCATTAGCGTTCCGACGTCTTGTGTTTGCATTGGATTTTTTGAAACATATGATCCATAAGCAGTTAGCACCTGGCCATGGAGATAAACCGGTTTTATTACAAGAAGTTTATAGATATTGGAGAGAGGGCAACTTGTGGCCAAGCACATCGTTTTAAATACCGTGAGGTCTCTGGTATCTGTGCGGGGTGGTCCCCAGGCCAAAAACTGCTTAATTTGGAGATATCTCCATATATGCGAGTTCGGTAACCCCCATTTAGCCTGGACCTCACCAAAGGGAGACACCTGAGGAGTTAATCAGCTGGCCGACACATGTGACCGCCGCCTGAACCCACATCTTCAATGCACCACCGACCTGTGAATCCGGTGGGAAAGGTCTCTTCTCTTTTTACAGAAAAAGTCGGTGCCAATTTCTCCATTAGCAAAAATTTCATTCAGGTAAAATAAACATCCAGCCCAGTCAGGTGAACACTCAGTAGTCACAATTCTTCAGGACTGTGTCCGTAGAGACAGAACATGTGCGATCACACAGTCGATGTGTAACTAAACAGCCGGGGGACGGAATGTATATATTCTCTGTCCTCTATATATATATATATATATCACTGCGCCTGCCATACGGGATGTAAACACAGGACACAGCTTTCTGTAAGCAGAGAGACACAGGATCTATATCAGGACAAGCTGAAGCGTTAGAAACTAATCACCAATAACAACACTTGTAGTACAATGTTCTAGTTTCAGATAAAAGTTCCAAGTCGCACCCTCTGAATCCACGACCTTCGGGAAATAAGGAGTTGTCAGCCACAAAAGTCAATACTGTGGGAAAAATATTTTAATGTCATAGTATCCCTGAGGGTGACTATATATACCAACTCTTCCTGATCTTCAAAGACATTTACTGTTTCCTAAATATTGTTCCTGACAAGAAGCTCATTTTTATCTTAATACATAACCAACGGCAAACTATCTCTCGTTAGGTTTGCAATATTAAGCATTGGTTATTAATCTGTATGTACGGAGAACGGCATTGTACAACTTCTCTTGGTTTTTATTGTGAATGGAGTTCTTTGTCCACATACAGTATATCTATTGACATCTGCACAGTATTACTTCTCTATTTCTATATGCTGGATGTACAGTAATTCTCAGTAACTGCTATTCTGCCTGTATCGACAACTGCAAATCCTTCTTAATCTGTATAATGCATCGTATACTGAAAGGGAGTTTACAAAACATAATAGCATTGTATTCACCCCAATAATCATTTTGTGGGGGTGCAAAGTCCTAAATGTGCTCAGAGTGCAGAGTATTTATCTGTAGGGAGCGGGGGCAGTGTCCTAAATGTGCTCAGAGTGCAGAGTATTTATCTGTAGATAGCGGGGGGCAGTGTCCTATGTGTGCTCAGAGTGCAGAGTATTTATCTGTAGAGAGCGGGGGCAGCGTCCTATGTGTGCTCAGAGTGCAGAGTATTTCTCTGTAGAGAGCGGGGGCAGTGTCCTATGTGTGCTCAGAGTGCAGAGTATTTATCTGTAGAGAGCGGGGGCAGTGTCCTAAATGTGCTCAGAGTGCAGAGTATTTATCTGTAGATAGCGGGGGGCAGTGTCCTATGTGTGCTCAGAGTGCAGAGTATTTATCTGTAGAGAGCGGGGGCAGTGTCCTATGTGTGCTCAGAGTGCAGAGTATTTCTCTGTAGAGAGCGGGGGCAGTGTCCTATGTCTGCTCAGAGTGCAGAGTATTTCTCTGTAGAGAGCGGGGTCAGTGTCCTAGGTGTGCTCAGAGTGCAGAGTATTTATCTGTAGATAGCGGGGGGCAGTGTCCTAGGTGTGCTCAGAGTGCAGAGTATTTCTCTGTAGAGAGCGGGGGCAGTGTCCTAGGTGTGCTCAGAGTGCAGAGTATTTATCTGACCATTTGACAATAAGGTGTTCGATCCACTAATAAATTACCTGTTCTACTCGCTGGCTTCACTTTCACCGACAGTTATAAGGTGTAACCAGGTATCGCCCCTGTGACTCAGGGTCACTCTCTCCGCTAATGTGCAGAGACTATTAAAGGAGGATTGTGTACAAGGCTACGGATGACAAAACCTTAACGGCAAACACAAGACCTGGCAAAAAAATAGGTCTGTAATCCACTTTGCACATAAGGAAATAGGATGGTATGTGCAGAGGTGTGAGCATGTGGAAAGGGCCCAAACTGAGGTATTATCAGGAACAAAACGTTTCCTTAAAAAGACCACTACATCTAAACACACAAATAGATATAAAATGGCCACAAAGGACATTCAGAAATATATCTATAAACATTTCTTAAACTATATCCAGGACAGAAGATGTAAAAGAAAAATTAGAATATGGGGGTGGGGGGGGGGGGGGGGACTTTTTTCCTATGCAAAACAGATCATCTTTCTCACACTAACAAAGGACACAGCAAATCAGCCTCTTTCTCTGTCATAACTGAACATTAGAATAATAGCACATACTACACAGCAAATGTCAATACAATGACAACAACTTCTGTTTACTTTTTGGGATAGACGTAAGGATATCCTTACAAAGAACAAGGATCAATAGGGTTTGAGGTTATCATAGGTTAAAAAAAGGGCAGACTAGATGGGCCAAGTGGTTCTTATCGGCCGTGACACTCTATGGGGCAAATTCAATTAGCGCACGTTTTCAGGTACCTGAACATCAGGGATTTCTCCTCGCACCTATGTTTCTATGCTTCTTTCAGTACACTAGTATCACCAATAAACTTCTGAGGCGCAATGGAGGCAGCCATTTTGTGGGCGGAGCCAATACTCATGAGAATGCAGCTGATGAACTCACCAGGGGGCCTGTGATGTTGCATGACGCAGAGTGTTTCTGTCACATCACTGGTTGTTAGGCTGGCAAATATTGTACCACTCCTCAAAATGGCTGCCTCCGCTGTGTACATGTAGCCCCTCCTCATAGGTGATGTAAGTCTAGTAGTATAGATGATCGGTGTTGGGATTTCTCCAGCCTCATGACTCATGCTCCGTCAGTTAGCAGTTTCTGACCTGGATCCAGCAAGCTCGTAGATGTACTCTATGTCTCGCTGGCTCCTCCCGCTTAAATGCCCTGGGAGGTCGTTTAGAGGGACTCGCGGCTGCATTTGGGCAATTCCTCTGAGCACACACCTCCAATCAGCTATATGACAAAGTCACAGCTATCCCAAAACATGAACTTGGGCTGAAACACTGCTTCCTTTTCAATTAACGTCTCAAGTTAAGATTGGCAGCAATCAAATGTAGACCTTGGTCTATCTACTAGGACAAAGGCAAACCGAGGAGGGGGGGTTCCTAGTGCCTGGAAGCCCCTCCAAGCCTGGAGCACTGTATAATTGAGGTGGCTGGACCCTGCTCCCGCTTCACACAGCTCTGCTTGAAAAATGAGAGCTGTGTGCACCTAACAGTAGTGCACACAGCATTGCCCATGTATATTATGATGATAGGAAGAGTTGGAGAGCAGCCAAGCACTGTCTAATATTATAGACACGCCCCCATGCATGCTGGTCACGCCCACTGGTAACGTGGTGTGGGAACCCCCCTCTATAAATCCTGCGTTTGCCCCTGTAGGACATTGCAGGAGTATCTTTAACTCCTCTCTCCACACTTCCTCTGAGCATCCTTCCATCACCAATCTCCCTCCCGCTTCTAATCCCGTTACTTATCACCTCCCTAGGCACAGTACTTCTCGTTAACCCTAACCTAATGGGTGCACCCCACACTAGTGCTTAGCCTAACGTGGTGCTAAGTGCACATTAGACAGGTACACTAGTTAAGAAGTTGTTGGATGCTATTCCCAAGACTGAATCTTGTGACCACGACTTTCTCAGATACGTGGTAAGGTGGGCAAGTATTTAAATCTATTAGGCCTCATAACTGACATTTTTTGTAAAAAACTGCAGACACCCTAATGCGCTTACAAGCGGTAAATGCAAAAATGGAACAAGTAGCCATCACAACAAAAATGCTACCGCAATCCACCAGAAACACCAATGGATATAGCAACACTACACGCCCTAAAAATGCATTAAAAACACAAATGGGTATGAGCCCTTAGTCAAGTCATTTCATCTGGCCAGTTATTGAAGTCTAAGAAGCCATCCGTTACCAGACAGTTACACAGTGGATAGTGGGATTAGTCACCGACAGGGCGAGAAGTGAGCTGTTTATTAGTACATAGCACTGGGCCTCAGCGACGAGATGAATCCCGTCTTAGCGCAGAGGTCTCCATCATTACCAGTCATTAGTATTCGCAGACCCCATCAGCATATCTCCCAGCAAAGAGTCTGCACGGTCTTCTGAGGAGAAGCCAAAAATCATCTTAGTTCTCCCATTAGCGATGCCGACATCGTTCTGCTGAAACGTGATACAGACTATTGATGTCATCGGTTTGGGGATTCTGCCAGAGTGAGACGATGAATCTGATCTCACTCGTAGTGCCGGTAAGAGGAACATTTATAAATCATCTTCTCTCATCACCGCTCAGGGTCATCTTCAGTGTCTCGACCAGTGTGCTGCACCAAAACCCCCCATACCTGCGACAGCCCTGTCCTATACTGTAGCGTCAGACCGCAGTGATATCTGCAGGTCCGATTATATGCAGTTACACAGACGGCTATTGTGCAGGTTTAGAAAAGGTTAATGTGCTGAAGATCATTATTATTCCTGGCGCCTCTCAGCACCCAGGGACGGAATCTCCCCTCTCCTCACATCGATCTCTTAACGATTTCTCCTTTAAACACATTCAGGAGTATTATTCTTTGTCCATCGGACAAAATATCTCAAAACTTGTTACAGAGATCTGTCCAGACACATTATGTCTTATGCAAAGATGGATGCAAAATGGGAATAAAATTACTATTTAAAAAAGAAAAACAAGAAAAGGGCAATCAAAGTCAGCAGTAACTGCATAAACCCCATTTACTCACATAATCATGCAAAAGTATATTACCCCCAACAATACGGAATCTGGGAGACTTAGTGCCACTCCCCCAAGCAGCGATACCACTCCCTAATCTACCCAAACTTGCCCCTATGTGTCCTAAACGGCCCATCCTTTGATTAGATAGATCTGGACTGTCCTACAAAATAATTGGGCATTTGGGGGCACACAAAGGTAATCACCTCCATAATTGAGAGTAGCTACAAGCAGGAAGTGTGTCTAGCTTAGATCAGTTAATACTGCTCTCTAAAAAGCACCAAACTACTAGATGCTGTTACATTGACATGCCAGTGATGTTGTGTAGTTGGCAGTGCCAGCTGCCCCCCCTTCCCCCCCTGTTTGAGTATATTGATGAGCAATAGAGGGAGCGCAAACATGAAGGGGTATGGAGTACAATATTTATTTTTGTTTATTGGTCCCTTAATTATATTCCCACTTATATACTCACGCAACTTGTAATTATCATTAGAAACTGGTTTTTGAAAATCATCCCAGTAAGTCACAATCTGAAACTTATTTTTCTTATTTGTACCCTTAAAACTAAAGTAGTAACTATTACACAGCCAAATAACACAAGTATTCATCACAAAATATCCACATTTATGTAAGTTTAACGGTCCTGTAAAAGGCACATTTAAAAAAATAAAATAAAGTATCTGGGTGAGGTAAGATATCAGGTCTGTACCAAACAGTTAAAGTTTTGTATCTGCAGATTCTATATAATTAATGTTTCTGTGCACTATTAAATACACTGTTTTATTTGGTCAGGTTCATAGATTACTTTGTTAATTTCTGCTTTAATGAACACGGAATGTATGTTTCCTTAGGAAGTGAAGGTCGGTACATGGGGAATAGTGGCTCAGTATGTTTCTGTCCGTCTGGAATAACAGCAAGGATTTGAGCACACACTGATTTTTCTGATCAGACGTTTTATTCAGTGCACTTATTGCAGACGGTAAGAACAGACTCAATCTGTAACACTCGGGACTGTCAAAGTCGTTCCCTGACAGGCAGCCAAATATCCTGGTCATCCGCCTCACCGTCCACAGACGGCCCATGAATTCCGATGTGGAACATGTCCTAGAAAACGTCTTTTACTAAACAAACCGTGCCTCATGCTGCCTTTGTTCCTCTGCTCATGTCCCCCATGTACAAACACCTTCATTTACTAGAAGTTATTCACAATTAAACTTCAATTTCTGCAGACTTCATTAACGTCTAACAGTCGCCTATACACAGTGAAAGCAGCCGCCTGATAATCAGCCTGAAAACAGCCGTGTCCTGATTTTTCAAGGACAGCCCCTGTTTTCCCCACCAGGAACTTTGAGTACTTTATATTCCCAAAATTGAGACTCCTGGGGTTATATTTACTAAACTGCGGGTTTGAAAAGGTGGAGATGTTGCCTATAGCAACCAATCAGATTCTAGTTATTTATTTAGTACATTCAACAAAACGACAGCTAGAATCTGATTGGTTGCTACAGGCAACATCTCCACTATTTCAAACCTGCAGTTGAGTACCTTAAAAGGACCTTGGAGGATTTTAAGGACTGAGTGAACTTCAGTCCACATCGCTGAACCTGCATTATTGGTCCATTATTTTATCCAAGAAACTTTTATTTTACTTGTTTCTGTGTTGGCGTAAATGATTTTACACCATTTTTTTATTGTATACTTTTACCGTTCACAGTGAAAGGCAAGACATTTATGCGACAGTCATAGATAACTACAGATTATTTCATATTTATAAACATGCCCCTTAATAGTTCCCTTTTATCATGTATGGATTTAAAGTGTAGATAGCCCAGGTCTGTCTTTCCACAGTGTCCCCCTTTTCCCCACCAAGCTGTACTTTGGGCATTCTTGTGGCGTTATCAATGCCAACTCCAATTAAAGAAAACAAAAACACGATGGAAGGAAAGAAGAGCGAATGGTTTGTGAAATACAATGACACGATTTGTTTGAGGGGGATAAACTGCTCATTTATCACAGCCAACGACCTCATTTCCAAAAAGTAATTTCTCCGATCTACAGCAACATGATGAATGCCGCTGTATGACCCAGTGCTTTCTTCTAGGGTTGTAGCCATGTCCCCCTCCCCCCCTCCCTTATGAGGTCACTGTGACTTGTTGAACGCTTCGAGTGCCACGGAGGAAGAATCTACGTTGGTGCAGCTACGCTTAGTACAGCCTGTCTGCATTTTCCTGCGATTGATTATTTTCTGTAATTTCTGGGATGGGCCACACCCTACAACAATGTCACACACATGCCCAGTCGTATGGCCACACAACCCATGCAACGCTGTGTTGTGTTGTATTGTATATCACACCTCAATAAGATTTGACAAGATAGCTCTGGGAGAAGATCAATTATAGTAACATAGTTGATGAGGTTGAAAAAAGACACCAGTCCATCAAGTTCAACCTATTTTGGATCTCCTGCGATCCTGCACTTATATTTGAAATCAGAGTAAGCAACCGCCAATCTGTTTCAATTGTGAAAATCCCCCCAGACCCAATATTGCAGTCCTATTTTTACCCTATATCCACTACTATCCTTCATTTTTAATTAACGGTCGTATCCCTGGAAACACCTTTCCGCTAAAAATTTGTCTAACCCTTTCTTAAACATATCTATTGAATCTGCCATCACAACCTTCCCTGGCAATGAATTCCATATCTTGACGGCCCTTACTGTAAAGAACCCCTTCCTTTGCTGGTTGTGAAATTTCCTCTCCTCTAACCTTAGGGGATGACCACGTGTCCTGTGTATGGTCCTTGGGGTAAAAAGTTCCCATGAAAGCTCTCTGTATTGACCCCTAATGTATTTGTACATAGTAATCATATCTCCCCTTAGACGCCTCTTCTCTAAAGTAAACATGCCTAAACTGGCTAACCTTTCCTCATAACTTAATGACTCCATACCCTTTATCAATTTTGTCGCCCTTCTCTGAACCCTTTCTAGTTCCAAATTATCTTTTTTATAGAGTGGTGCCCAGAACTGTACTGCATATTCAAGATGAGGTCTTACCAACGATTTATACAGTGGCAAAATTACACTGTCTTCCCTTGCATCTATGCCCCTTTTTATAAAAGGGAAGAGAAAGCAAATAATGGGGCTGTACTGACTGGAGAGCTCTGCAAGCGAACCTGCGGAAACTAGGTAAAGTTTTATAAGAAGAACATTTATATACATTCACCTCTTAATAAATACAAAAACAAAATAAAGAAATAGGGTTATGGGCCTTTAATGAAACAGGCTCCACGAACTTGTCATGTGACTAATTCTGAAAGTATTGCATGATGGGAATTGTTACTTATTGAAGGCAAAAGACCCAAAAATACTAGGATCACCTCATCCACACACTACAATGTATTCGTTTTAATACTGCGTTAGTCTCCTAGACGGTGGACAAATACTCCCTTGGCACACCAATGTGGAAAAAAATGGATCATTGAAGTCAGAATAACGGAAAAAAAAACGAATCTAAAAACAAACAAAACACTAAATAAGAAACCAAATTCAAAGGTTGCTTAATGCACTCTACCATCATTCTTTAAAATGTGTAAGCAATAAAACTAAAATAAAATATTACTTTGCTGCTCTATATCTGTGTCCTGCACACACCTGTAGGGAATCGCTGCTCTATGTCCTGCACACACCTGTAGGGAATCGCTACTCTAGATCTGTGTCCTGCACACACCTGTAGGGAATCGCTGCTCTAGATCTGTGTCCTGCACACACCTGTAGGGAATCGCTGCTCTAGATCTGTGTCCTGCACACACCTGTAGGGAATCGCTGCTCTATGTCCTGCACACACCTGTAGGGAATCGCTGCTCTAGATCTGTGTCCTGCACACACCTGTAGGGAATCGCTGCTCTAGATCTGTGTCCTGCACACACCTGTAGGGAATCGCTGCTCTAGATCTGTGTCCTGCACACACCTGTAGGGAATCGCTGCTCTATGTCCTGCACACACCTGTAGGGAATCGCTGCTCTAGATCTGTGTCCAGCACACACCTGTAGGGAATCGCTGCTCTAGATCTGGTGTCCTGCACACAACTGTAGGGAATCCCTGCTCTATATCTGTGTCCTGCACACACCTGTAGGGAATCGCTGCTCTAGATCTGTGTCCTGCACACACCTGTAGGGAATCGCTGCTCTAGATCTGTGTCCTGCACACACCTGTGGGGAATCCCTGCTCTAGATCTGTGTCCTGCACACACCTGTGGGGAATTCCTGCTCTATGTCCTGCACACACCTGTGTGGAATCCCTGCTCTATGTCCTGTACACACCTGTAGGGAATCGCTGCTCTAGATCTGGTGTCCTGCACACACCTGTAGGGAATCGCTGCTCTAGATCTGGTGTCCTGCACACACCTGTAGGGAATCGCTGCTCTAGATCTGGTGTCCTGCACACACCTGTAGGGAATCGCTGCTCTAGATCTGGTGTCCTGCACACACCTGTAGGGAATCCCTGCTCTAGATCTGGTGTCCTGCACACACCTGTAGGGAATCCCTGCTCTATATCTGTGTCCTGCACACACCTGTAGGGAATCGCTGCTCTAGATCTGTGTCCTGCACACACCTGTGGGGAATCCCTGCTCTAGATCTGTGTCCTGCACACACCTGTGGGGAATTCCTGCTCTATGTCCTGCACACACCTGTGGGGAATCCCTGCTCTATGTCCTGCACACACCTGTAGGGAATCGCTGCTCTAGATCTGGTGTCCTGCACACACCTGTAGGGAATCGCTGCTCTATATCTGGTGTCCTGCACACACCTGTAGGGAATCCCTGCTCTAGATCTGGTGTCCTGCACACACCTGTAGGGAATCCCTGCTCTATGTCCTGCCCACACCTGTAGGGAATCCCTGTTCTATGTCCTGCACACACCTGTAGGGAATCCCTGCTCTAGATCTGGTGTCCTGCACACAACTGTAGGGAATCCCTGCTCTATGTCCTGCACACACCTGTAGGGAATCCCTGCTCTATGTCCTGCACACACCTGTAGGGAATCACTGCTCTAGATCTGTGTCCTGTACACACCTGTAGGGATTCGCTGCTCTAGAACCAGGCCCTAGCATTGCTGTCCTCACCTTTGGCCGCTTCCACTGCACACCTTGGACGCGCTGCGTCTTGTAAAACAGAGAATCGTTGTTGGCTGGAAATACGGGGTCTTCAAAGAGTTCCTTCTTCCTCTGGCACTCCTTCTTCAGGGCGTAGAACTGCTGGTGCCCAAACGTCACCACCGAGGAAAACATTCTTCACAAGATCGTCTACATAAACCAAAAGAAGTCATCGTTAAATCCTACTGACATCTACTCTCCCAGGACAATAAGCCGCCCGCTGCCCTCTATGCACAGCCCCAGACATTTCATGGGCTGTATTCTCCTCAATATTGGTTAAGGCCACAAGATAACTGCCCTCAGAATTCTCTTCTACATAGATTCTGCCCCCACCCAGAGCTTCAAATGGCACAAAACCTAGGTGACCAAACCGTTAATTATATGGCAAGCAATACAAATAACTCCTTGTAGGTTATTACCTGTGTCTTCTTACAACGGCACACGCGGGAGAGAGAGACATTCAAACACTGAATAATACCAGACTCCATTCTGTGGCACCATATATCCTTCAGTTTATACATAAACACACACAGTGCCCCAACATGACCTGACCACTGGACGTGATCAAAATACAATTCTATTACTCTGTATACAGACATAGGACACTACACCCCCAACATGACCTGACCACTGGACATGATCAAAATACAATTCTATTACACTGTATACAGACATCGGACACTACACCCCCAACATGACCTGACCACTAGACATGATCATAATACAATTCTATTACACTGTATACAGACATAGGACACTGCACCCCCAACATGACCTGACCACTGGGCATGATCATAATACAATTGCATTACACGCCTACTAAACACATCCAACATCTTCAGTAAACCGGTTTCTCTCGTTTACACAGAAAGAACACGTTTTTCAAGTGCCCTAGGAGCAAAGAACACAGATAATAGTACGGGGGAGTTTACAAACAAAAGATACCTTTCTATGCCAGATACACAGTAATTGGAGTTGTGAAACCCTAGGAGATGAATCACTGTAATATAGGTAATGACAGACCTGCTGACTTCCAGTAATCTGGGGTTTCTCTGCAGAGGAAAACACATTAAATTCCAGTGTATGGTACTCATAAATCACTGTGCAATAATCCTGACACTGCCAAGTTCTCTACCTGGCATAATACGGTAAAATAATTACAGGTGAATTTATGTAATTCCATCTACTATATAAGACTTCAGCACCAGTACAACATGACACAAAGGGAGTCAGAGCAGATTGTCAGGGCACAAACTAAAGTCCCCAATTGTTAAACTGGGTTCTGACCCATACTTGCCAACTCTCCCGGAATGTGGGGGGCGGAAGACTCACGAATTCTGGGTAGGTCTCCCGGACCCCCAGGAGAGGTGGCAATTCTCCCGCATCTGCCCACTTTCTACTGAAATGGTAGATGATGCGAAACTCCCTGAATCACATAATTTTGCACCCCCCATGGTATATGATGCATTTGTCTTCATTACATCATGGGGAGCTTTAAAAGGGAAAACTTGCCTTTAAAGCTATTGCCGGTTTAGAATTTACCATGCGCAATTTGATACATTAACCACTGGAGTATAAAAATGGCCCTGCGTACAGCACAGTGTGTAGCGGAACGTCCCAGCCATTTTTTTGCGGGGGAGACTATTGCTATTTTATGTTTACAGTCAACAAAGGAAAGTAGAGATAAGCAACTCTCACTCTGTACGGTTTGCAGAATAATTCTCAATGATAGAGGTAGAACACACACAAAATATTTAAGGAGGGGGGGGGGAGGAAGTGTTGTACTGCTATATTTTTGTTTTTCTTTTTAATAGAATATTCGGTTTTAAACTACAATTTTCATCACTCCCACTTATCGGATAGATAACCCCATGTCAACTTCCTGTATTTTGTATCACAAGATGATGCGAGATCCTAGAAACAGCAACGTCCGACAAATTCCGGATTATAGAGCTTTCAATACGGTTGTAACAGGCCGACGACAGTCACAATGTGAACATAAAGCAGCAGCCCATACACAACCCACATTTATCCTCTTTATTGCTCACCTACATCCAGGGTCTGGTGGACGATGTAAAAACCCCAGATAGATGACGTAAGAGCTCCTAGCGCAAAATGAGGTCTTACGCCACTAGTTCTATTTCTAACATTGGGGATGTCTCACGGCTTGAACTCACTTTTATTCCCACCTCAACAATATGGTTACTCCCATTCATATTACAGGTAAATATTGTTCGCACTTTAGGCCGATGCATTTTACCAAATACTCGCATAAGATATAGGGACACTAAAGCTTTCCTGAAAAACAGAACATTAATCAACAATAATTTAAAATCACAGACCCTGAGGAATTAAAGTGAATTTGTCATCAATACATGGTTAAGGCCAACATTGTTAATAAGATTAATGAGAACTAGTCACCAACAACCGCTGTCCATTTAACAGAATATTACGTGGCAGATTGTTTAGATAGAAACAGATAATCATTTTATTTATTTTTTATATTGATGCCTATCATGCCAGTAAAACAATAAATAAATCTTATATCGCCTGCATTTGTGAAAAAAAATATGGCAGAGGTATAGAAGCATAATGGCAAAAGTCAACTTACCATTTCACTGCGCAAGTCTTTGGTGTTGTGCGCATAGATGAGCCAGCAATGTATATGGAGGACAACGGTGTGTGGGCACATTATTCTAAGGGGTTAAATGGCTGTACAGAAGTATATATATGTGGAGTAATACAAGAGGATTCGCTTGCAGAGGTGGAGTAACGCAGGAGGATAATGTTGCACAGGTGGAGTAACGCAGGAGGATAATGTTGCAGAGGTGGAGTAACGCAGGAGGATAATGTTGCAGAGGTGGAGTAACGCAGGAGGATAATGTTGCAGAGGTGGAGCAACGCAGGAGGATAATGTTGCAGAGGTGGAGCAACGCAGGAGGATAATGTTGCACAGGTGGAGCAACGCAGGAGGATAATGTTGCACAGGTGGAGTAACGCAGGAGGATAATGTTGCACAGGTGGAGTAACGCGGGAGGATAATGTTGCACAGGTGGAGTAACGCAGGAGGATAATGTTGCACAGGTGGAGTAACGCAGGAGGATAATGTTGCACAGGTGGAGTAACGCAGAAGGATAATGTTGCACAGGTGGAGTAACGCAGGAGGATAATGTTGCACAGGTGGAGCAACGCAGGAGGATAATGTTGCACAGGTGGAGCAACGCAGGAGGATAATGTTGCACAGGTGGAGCAACGCAGGAGGATAATGTTGCACAGGTGGAGCAACGCAGGAGGATAATGTTGCACAGGTGGAGCAACGCAGGAGGATAATGTTGCACAGGTGGAGCAACGCAGGAGGATAATGTTGCACAGGTGGAGCAACGCAGGAGGATAATGTTGCACAGGTGGAGCAACGCAGGAGGATAATGTTGCACAGGTGGAGCAACGCAGGAGGATACGGTTGCATAGGTGAAGATTGTAGGATTGTATAGAGACTTGTGATGTGATTATACATATAAGAGCCTATGGAGGTTTTTCTGACATCTAATAGGTTTATATGAAAACGGATACATGAGTTGCCTATGGAGCATATAGAATGCAATATGGAGCAGTTTGTGATATATAAAAGGATATATAAGAGTTTGCAATATATAGAGGGTTATGTCCTATACATACAGGACACCAATACAGTATGTGATGATACATATAGTACAGTATTTGCATAGAACATTATATGAAATTTGCATATTGAGTAATGATAATAGAATTGCATTTGCATAGATCATCATCTGGCACTTGGATATAGCACAGTATGGAGTTTGCATGTTGTGTAATGATGATCGTTGTGATAGTGCTGTGCAAAATAGGATTTGTAGATAGTATTGTGATGAGTTGTGGAGCTGTGTGAAATAGGCGTTATATACGGTCATCAGTACTATTGTATGGTGCGCAAACGATCTTAGGAATCTGCACTAGACTTATATAAACTATAATGATCTACAGTGCATATGAAGGATGTTAACAATGAATGGTAATAGAATTTGGAATACCAAAATACACACTCATACCTGAAATACACATACATAAAACAGGTAAACAATTCAGAGTGAAGGAAACTTGATGTATTGTCCCATCTGTGCTACACTGTTTACTATTCTGTGTAAGATTGTTAGTTAAGACTACATTAACAAGAAAATATATCACATCACAAATGAAGATACATCTGTGTGCAATCTTTCCTGATTAGACAGCATGGTCCAGTTATATGTATAACTATATGGTTATATATAAACGCTGTATGACTGTATAGCAGAATCTGTGTGCAAGTGGCTGGAAGGGAAATACATACATTGGGCTTAAGTCATTAAGGAGAGCAAAACAAAAAAAAACAAAAAAACGGGAGTAAGTTTGCTCCTGGACAAACCATGTTACAATGTAAGGGGTGCAATTAGTTTATTATTTTGCACATAAGTTAAATACTGGCTGTTTTGTCATTTAGCACACAAATATTTGATAGTTTTATTTTTACAGTGAAATTTAAAAGTTCATCTAGGGCATGTCCTACTCCGACTATAAATCTGTCCTCAAGTTTTACATTTACATCCCCCTCCAATGCAAAATGGTTTTGGCCAGGTACAAAGTTACTCCTTTTTTATGCTTTGCTCTCCTTAATGACTCATTGTATGATTGACAGTTCCAGGTCAAGGATACCTGCTACAGAATATGACTAAATAATATATAGTGACACATACAGCCAAGATTTAATTTAGAGCATAAAAGGAATAGTATTTCTTGGGTAAACTGGAAACTGCTTTGTTGAGTAGTTAATGAGATAGGAGGGAATCCTTCCTATCTCAGACTCCTGGAGGTTCTGCAGCTTGTGCCAAATTCCAACC